>CAAKHG010012525.1:26139-37521 GCA_901007715.1 Dactylopterus volitans | reverse complement strand
CCCAAATAGCTAAACACGCCGAGCCAGTGTAAAGTAGGTTGCTAAGGAGAACCGTGAAGTTTTGCATCCGATGTTTTCCCTGCTCTGCTAATTTGAACCGCCGCTATTTGCGCGACGCTTATGCCGAGCGCATCCGTCGTTACTTGCGCCTCTTAACGTGCTGCTAATGTTTACATTTTGCAGCGGGTGTCGGGGAGCCGACGTTAATTCGAGCATGTCTGCCCTTCTTCCCTCGCAGGATCGCTGCTTTACATTAAAATGAGAGGCAGTCAAATGTGCGATAAATTATCTCCCTCATCTGCCGGCGGCGCGTACTCTTCTGTAGGTTCATCGGATCGATTTGAGGAAACGGTAAGAACATTAAGAGGTGAGCAACACGCAATTCAAAGTGAGCAATTGTCTGGTAACAAGGTTACCAGCACTCTTTGCACAAGTAAAAAATACTGGGAAAAGATAACACAGTTGCTTAAGGCATTCCAACTCTTGTGCAGTGTTTTTTTTTTTCTTTTCTTTTTTTTACGACTTCATAAAAATGTTTGAATTTTTTTCTTCCACTGGTGTATTATTTCAGCTTTGTTCCACAATACAGATGTCAAACAAAATCCACGATCTTCCTTAGTGGCAAGTTTTTCCAAAATTTTCATTTGTCTTGCTTAAGGTGACATGTTATTTCCTTATCTGACACTACACAATGTCATTATATCGCAACTAAATCTAACCAGATAGTGCAAACAAGCTGAGTAGTGCCATAAATATAACTAATATCACATCAACTGTACCCAGTATGTGCAGCACGATTGTACAAAAGAGCATGTCTTTTTTTCCCAATCGGTAAACTGATTTTTCTTTTAAAGAATGCAACAGTTATTATTGTTTAATGTACCTAAAACCTGTATCACATTGTGACTACCTCGTGTCCAATTGACGACAACAGAAATGTAAAAATGAAACTTTGGTCCACTCTGTAAAGGTGTTCCACCAAGAAAACTGGATAAAAATAATTAACATTTTTTTGCAGGACAGTTTGACGTGTCGGAACATGTATATTCATGCTTCCCGGTGGCCAAGTAAACATGCTCAGTAGTTTAATATTGGAAAAGCAATATTAAGGCAGTAAAAGCAATGAAAACGATATTTTCAGAGTAATAACCACTTTGCAAAGAGGGCCTGTCCTGAGCTGCCCTGTTTGATCATGCGCCCTGATATGGATGTTGCTGTACAACAACTGTTATTTCAACCGTTATGTCTGCAAGCAAGGAGGCAAATGACAGTATAACTTTTTTTTCAATTTGGGTAACACAAAAAAAAAAAAAAAAACCCCAACTAATTTTCCTTGTGGTACTTATAGCAAATTCTGATGTTTGGAATTGTGTCTCACAATTGGCAAAACATTGCAGGGAATTCAATCCTGTCACACCTCTCTCTGTGTTACTTGAAGAGAAATGGGCATACACACTATATTTACAGTAAGAGGAAAAAAAAGTGTGAGGTATTTTTTAGAACTCCTGTGGCATAAAGGGTTTAAAAAGTGGGTCTGCCATTGTATTGCATTATTAGAAATCGTTAAATAGTCTTATACCAGTAATTAATGCCTTTATAGCAAAGGCCCACTCTTAATATGTAGGTGCATAGACTTTAGAAATATGAATAACTTGATTACTGTGTAAATTCGTATTTATTTCATAATAAATTTGATTCAAAGGTTAGTGAGATTATAGTGCGCATTCATTCGACAATTTTGGCATCCTTCAATCCAGCAGAACCACCTCATGGTAAGTTATTATAAAACATCAAATATTCACTACAATTATTAATCTAATGAGGTGGCCGAAAAGTATAAATGTCTTAAAATGAATATCTAAATCTGTTTATGAGTGTATTTCTTCCTCGCACATTGGACCTGCTCAATTTTTTTTCTGTTAAAATATGCCATTTACGGGAAAATGAATTGTACAATGGTCATGTAGCTCTCTTAATCGCACTCACTATTCAGTTTGGGGCTGTCCTTGTACCATTGTGGAATAAAAATGGATCAAAATGTTATTAAAAAATTTAAAAGTGAAATGGCATGATAAATAAAATGGCTAATGTTCATTTTGGCTGTCAAATCTAGATGCCAAAGAACAAAGAAGGCAACTGCAACTCCATCAGATATAGTGCGATGATGTTAAACTAATGATGATGTTATTATTGACTGCATCTTTAATCAAGTTAGTAGCTAGTATTGACATGGTGATTTAAATTGATTTCAATGATCATCCCATCTAACGTGTACCCCAGTGATGCATCTCTGTCTGATAATGTTGCAGTACAGCCTCGAGTGAATTCTGTTCAAAAAGATTTTCCTGTTTCCCTCTACGACCTTTATTTCTTTTTGAAAATAGTTTTTTCTTTTTTCCCCAGCTTTAGGAACTTCTTGGCTGAACGCAGATGAGGAATCTTGCTTAGATGAAGGAAAGTGTCAATGAATTAACTCTCAAAGGAAACAAGAAGATTTCAATTGAACTGCTTCTTTTTAAAGGTTACTGTTAAGAATTTTGAGATTAGGCGGAACTTGGCTATCAAAAAGACTTAACCTTAAAGTCATCTTCCCAGCTACCCCGCTGCTTTTGGAAGTAAATTTTGGGCAGTAGATGATCAAGTGGGAATAACAACAGCCTTACATACAGTCTGGAGACATGAACTTTAGATCCAGCTGACGCTCAAGTAGTCCTGGAAGAAACGGTAGCATAAAGGTATCGTAAGAGTTTAAGTTTGTCTTTCACCAGTCGGTGGGACCATTGTTGCCGCTCCTAGTGCTGGAGGTTTGGCCCTTCAACCCCATGTGCCAGTGAGTGGGAAATGTTCCAATTTGGAAAATACAATTTGGACATTATAGAGATGTTAAGTGGGCACCAGGCCCACCAGTTCAAAGGCCTTGGTTTAGATCGACAACTGCAGCATCAACAGCAAGTGCAACTTCACCAGCATCAACTCCAGCAGCAGCAGCAGCAGCAAGTTGAGTCTTCTGGAGCTCTTCTGTCTGGACTTGGCTTGGGACCCCTGCAGGGGTCTAGAGGTAACGCCTTTTCTGATTCTGCCTCCATTTTTGCCAAGATGAGTGCCCCTCCTCCCCCACCTTTACAACAACAGCCTTCCTCATCTCAGAGCTCTCGTTCAAAGTCAAGCAAGATGAGCAGCAGCAGCTCAAGCCATTCTTCAGGCTATCCACAGTTCCTGCGCTCTTTCCACCCGTCTGAGGCAGCACTAGCACAGGAGCAGTTACACCCAGGTGTAGGCCGCTTTGAGCACTTTGCTGGGGGAAGTAGCAGTAGTGGGAGTGCTGGGGGATTAGGAGGATTAGTTACATCAGCACCTCCACCCCCCCCTCCACTGCATCCCGGCCTCTCTGTTCCCCAAGCATCACCTGGCCCCTCCTCTTCCTCTCCTTCCCCTTCAACCTCTGTGGCCACCTCTAATAACCCTTCTAGCAGCAGTGCAGTCAGTTCATTGGGACACCAGTTGGTTGGGGCCCAGTCTGATGCACGGAGCCTTCACCAACAATTTAGCTGCATGTTAGCTGCCAATCAGTATTTCCTTTCAGGGGTGCCTGCTAACGCTAGTTTAGAACAATTTCTAGTTCAACAGGGAACCCATAACCACTTAGGGATTGGTTTAGGTCAGACAGGTGGGGAGCCTAGTACCAGTCTTGCTCCGCCTCCTGCTTTGCATTCTTCACACTCGCACGGCCACGCCACTCCGCAGCCACAGCAGGCTCCACAGCAGCCCCCCCAGCAGCAACAGCTTCCACCTCACACCCTGTCACATCCTCACTCCCATTCTCATCCTCACCACCCGCTCCACCCGGGCTCCCAGCCGTCATCGCTGGGTGGCTTTGACTTCCAGGGCATTCCTGTACTCTCGTCAAATCAGATAGCTTCTCTGATGCAGCAAGAAGCAGGTTTGCCCCTCCCCCTGCCACTTCATTTATCATTGTCTAAGGATGATGGTAAAGGGGAGGGCAGTGGAGGCGGAAGTAGTAGTAGCAGCAGTAGCAGCAGTAGGAGGAAGAAGGCTATGGCTGGCTATTTGCCACAGAGAAAAACTGATAGCGCTAGTAATGGCAGCAGTAGTCACGGTCACGGCGGCCATAGTGGTAATCCTAGCACTAGCAGTAATGGCGGAGGGCTCGGCCATGGCCAGCCCCCAGCTTTAATTGGAAGTGGGGTTGGTATGTCAAATATGGGTGGAGACCCGTCATCCCTTCTTGCCTCATCATCCTCATCCTCATCAGTAGTTTCTTCCTCCTCCTCCTCTGCTCCCTCTTCCACTGCTGCCTCAGTACTGGTTACTAATAATTCTCACCTTTCTAAATCTGATAACCAGAGCTCAATGCAACCCAACACCACAGAGTCTGATTCAGAGCCCATATATAGTTGTGGAGAGTGTGGCAAAAGCTTCCCTCACCTTTCAAGCCTTCGCAGGCATATGCGCATGCATGAGCCAACCACAGCTGGTACTAGCAAAACTGCCACTACTGGCCCTAATCCTGTTCACATTAAAACTCAGTCTGACCCAAGCCTTCCCCATTCGACCCAAGAAACCTCCCAACCCTCATCCAATTCTTGTCCTAGCCCAGACAAAATATTTCATTGCCCCGAGTGTGGCAAAGGCTTTAAGAAAAAAGGGCACCTCCTGCAACATGGAGTATTACACTCGTCAGCCCGCCCATATGGCTGCTCCACCTGCTCTCGGGCTTTTAATCGTAGAGAGTCACTGACACGCCATGAGAAGATACATGAGGAAAAGCCATTCAGATGTCCTGCCTGTGGTCGTGCCTTCCGTGAGAGCACCTCTCTACTCAACCATGCTGCCTCAGGCACCTGCGGCAAGCCAGGTAGGGGACCCAAACAACGGGGCGGCAAGACAGGAAATGATGGTGAGGACAGAGTCGGGGGAGGGGGTGGAGGAGGTAACGGAGGAGGGGGAACTTATCAGAGCAATAGGGGGGTAATTTATGGGAAAACTGAGGAAGAAGATGGTGTAATCATTGTTGGGGAAGGAGAGCCAAAATCAGGTTTAGGATGTGATGGTCTGTTTCAGTCTGGAAGGGGAGGGAATTCAAATGACAGGGACAGAACAGATGGTAAATACCCCACTGACTACTCTCGGAATCGTTACACAGGCTACCATGATGATCACCGTTCTCAAGGTAATCCATCTCCATGCTACTCTGGTGCCTCCCCCTGTGGAAGTGGGATGGCGGGCCCAGCTCTGAGAAAGGCACCCTTGGCCCCAACACTGCATCCACACTCTCAGAGCCACAGCCAGCACCACCATCCGCAGCAACAACCCCACCTGCCCCTATCTTCTCTCCTGGATGACTCGGAGGATGATGTCACGAGCTCTGTCAATAATGCAATCTCTGCTATAACAGCAGCTAGCAACAGTGGAAATAGAGGGGATGATAGGGGAGACATCATAGGAGGTCTACTAGGTGGTCTTGGTTTAGGTCCCCTGGGTTCACCCTCATCAACATCTGGCATGGATAAGAATTTCAGAGGTGCTGGGAACCCAGAGGCTATGAGCGGCAACCCACAGAATCCTGCTGCGAAGCAGAAACGTCCCCGCAAACCCAGAGCTAAGAAAGATCCAGCAGTCGGTGGACAACCGCCCAAGCGTAGGCAATACACTCCGAGAATGGGCCCCAGCGGGCTACCACGCACTCACCTCTGCAGTGTCTGCGGTAAGGGATTTGCACGCCGCGAAACCCTTCGCAGACATGACCGCATCCATACTGGAGAAAAGCCCCATCACTGCACTGTCTGCGGGAAGTATTTCAGAGAGGCTTTTCACCTGAGCAAACATCAAACGGTCCACTCTGGGGCAAAGAATTACAAATGCAGCATCTGTGGGAAAGAGTTTGGTTACTCCCAGAGCCTCAGGAGGCACAGTAAACTCCACCAGAAGGGAGAGCTGGAAGAGGTGCCCACAACACCTGCTGCAGAGAACCTGAACAGCTTTAACCCAAATCCTCAATGTAGCGTGGCCCAAGACAGGAGCCAGAACCAAGCACCAAGCACCTCCTCCTATTACTCCTACTCTCAAGATGTCAAGCCTCAAGATAACAACCCACAGCCTCCTCCCCAGCCACATTCACAGCCCCCGCCCCCACCTCGTCTGTACACCTGTGCTATATGTTGGAAGTCGTTCCGCCATCACTTCCATCTGACTGCCCATCACCAAACGGTTCACGAAGGTGGGAGCGAAAAGCTCTTCTGCTGTGAGGTGTGTGGGAAAGCATTTGCTTACTCCAATAGCCTTACTCGTCATAGGCAATCACAGCATGGGATAACCCGCACTGAAACATCTAACCCTCAAGAAGGCAGCAGCGGGTCTGGAGACAACAGAGGTGGGAGTGATGTTAATCAGTCAGCATCAGAGAGTGAGGCTGCCACCAATGCCCTGCTACAGATGGCTCCTTCCACAGAGGGCCATGGGGTGCAGAATCTTAGCGTTGTCACTCACAGCCACCAGCAGGCACCCCCGCAGCCACCAGCTGGCTATTCTCCCCTGTTTTATGATGCTGCAGCAGCCCAGTCTTCAGCCTCTAATGCCCCATCTTACTCACAGCCTCTGCCTCCAAACTCAACGGTCATGCCGCCGCAGCACCCGCACTCCCCAGCCGGGGTGAAAGGAGAGCACATATATCCAGCTGGATCCCGTAGCCGTACGCTTCACACCACAGCCCCCTTCCAGCCCCTTACGGAACTGCCCTCCACTGAACATCATCATCTGCATCATCATCTTCATCACTCCCACCATCATCCTCATCATCAGTCAGGTACCCAGTCCCACCAGCACCTCGACTGCAACGTCCAGTTGTCACATGATGAAATGAGACGTCACAAGAAGAAAAAAAAAAAGTCCGACAGGAGAGATTGGAGGGAAAATAAGTGGGAGTCCCAAGATTTAGTCAGATTTGATGGAAGCCACAAGAAGAGAAAGATAAGTTGTAAAGTAAGAGGGCAGTTGAATAAAAAACAAGGCTCTCTTCGTTTGACGATTAGACGAGGAGGATCAGGTGGTGGTGGGTATAAGCTTGTCAATACTGGGGGAGTGAAGGTGCAGATCCTCTCGTCTCTGAAAGTTCCTGTGAAACGTTTTGGCTGCCCCATTTGCCCCAATTCTGTATTTTGCCGCAAAGCCGGACTGCTAGTTCACATGGCAGTTAGACACCCTCAAAAAGCCACGGCCCCTCAGGAGCGACTCCGGTGCAGCGTGTGTGGGAAACGGTCCCACAGGCCTTTGGCGGCCTTCATCCATCGGGCCTCCCATCGTGCCAGAGGGACTTTCTCCTGCCAATGCTGCTCCGCCCGCTTCTGGAATGCAACACTTCTCCACAGGCATAAGGTGTCCTGCTGCCGCAGGGCCAAAGGACTGCAGCGAGGAGATGCTAAGAGGCTGAAGCTTTCAAAGAGACCAGGGGAGAAACAGACCCGAGAGGGTGATGGGGAGATGCCTTTCCTACAGGGACCATACAGATACTGAGCTTCCTGGTATCTGGAAAAGAGTGGCATTCAAGAGGGATATTTCAGTTGGAACATGGGAAGGTGAGAATAAAGGGACTTTAAAAAGGGCATCTTTTGCCTTTTACGCGAATTTGCCTGGTGTCTGTGTTGACATCTACTCTGCTGACTATTAGAATGAGTGTTTTAACAACTACTGTAGATCATCCTATTAAATATTACCAGAATTTCTTCTGGTAATATTGGAAGGCGTTTCAAAGATGTGGCGTCAAAGAAGGCGTTTCAAAGATGTGACTGTTTCCATAGGATCACTAACCCCTTAAGTGCATTGACACTATGCTTGGCTGACACTGTGCAGTTACTAGACAAGTTTAGGTGAAATTACCTGCTAATATATCTCTCCTCCCCATATCCTAACTAGAATCCCTGCTAAACCTCTTGCTGTATGATAAACGTTTCTGCTGTGTACTTAGTCTTGTTGTTGTTCACTTAGAGGCTCTGAGGATTTTTTTCAATGTAAAGTGCATTTATTAGGAGTAGGGACATGGGGACAAAGACATTTGTTGATAGATTGTCAGTGCATGTTTGTTCTCTGGTCAAGTTTTTTGCTGAGGTGATATCACTCTTAACAATATGTGATGGTTTATTTAGTATATATCCCCAGAAGTTTGTAGTGTAAACTTGATTTGAAGGTTTCTCTATAGTCCCTAGTGATTTAATCACATAGATAAAATGTCAGAATTGCTGGTAATTAGTACAAGGTTCCCTCTCCTGCCAAAATGAAGAAACTTGCATAAAGCCTTGCTTATTATGTTAACTTCATTTATTTGAGATATTCCTAGCTTTTATACCAAGAGATTGAAAACAGGTTAAACAAGTGGACTGTAACACATGTTTATCTCATGTTATTTGTATGCTCTTTTTAGCAGTGATTATTTCTACTGTATTTCATGGTGTGTTAAAGACAAGGACCTATCATAGAAGCAAATGTAATATTCCATGTATTTATGTATGTAACCAGACTTCATGTCAATCTTAATCGTACCTTTTTAGTTTTTGCTGAGTTTCAATCATATTCTTACTGTCAAGCCCTTTTTTTTCCTTCTCAAGAAAACTGTTTTAAGTACATCTTGTCACTTTATTCACATGAAATGTTCATACCCCTTTCAAGCCTTGTTTTTTCTTCTAAAGAAAAAATGATAGTTTTAGTAGATTTCTATCACATTATTTACTGAAAGTCAGTAGTTGATTATATTTCAGTAATGAATAAACCTTAAGTGTAAGCATTGTTTTCCTTATCCTTTTTTCAGAGTTATGGAAATGTCCACAAGATAGTAGAAATTGCTCGATAATAGCCGTAAGTTGTAACTGTTGCCAAAGTATTTGGGTAAGTACTTAGCCCTGTGTCCAATGTAAATTTGATATCACCCTGTGGTTGAAATGGATTTCAGGATTTAGTTAAAAATTAAATTTTTTTTTTTAGGCCTGACCATGTCACTGGTCAGATCACACCAGAGTAAGTGTTATCAGTAATTGATATTTACACCATATAATCCCAATACTTGAAATAAAAGGCTGTGTAAAGCTTCTCACTCCTATTGCAGTTCCACAAGATGGCAGTAAACACACTTGCACTGTGCTCGTGCCCCGGTGTGGATGAGTGCAGCAGTCACATGGATCTTCCACTCATAGGAGGTGGACTGGGGTGGTTGAGTGATGTATGACTGAATTTTCTGTCTGCTTGCTCTTGACCGCTCAAATAAATAACAAAAAAAAAAAAAAAAGTGAAGGCATTTCTCAAGGATCACTCTAACTATGGACAGTTAAGTTCAGCTGCACAAAGACCAGGGTGATAGTGAAATTCAGCTAGATTTGTGATGTACGGCAGTTTGTCAGCGAGTGTGTGCATGCATTCATACGACTGATGCCGTCGTGAGTTTTGTCTTCACTGCTCAAATATGTAGATTTTAGATGGGCTGCTCTCTGCGAAAGGTTCCCAGATTCGGTGGCCTGCACATTGAAATATCAAAACTTCCACTTAAGTGAACTCGCATAGAAGGCGGTACTTGTTTATAACCAGTGTGGATAATTCGAATCATTCACATTTTGTACATACTGTTTTATGGACGCTGCATTATTCATTGTAATGTGACTCACGCCTCTCGAATGTTTACTCGTCAACACATCTGGAAGAAAGGAGGGGGGCAAAGCAAAAAAACAAAAGAGTTGAATACCTGCGGCGCGCTGCTTGGCATGTGCTCGGCAACTGTACAGGGACAGGGCCACCCTCGCGCTTTTTCGTGTTTTCGAAAATCTCACGCGGCAGTGGCATGCACGGGGGAATCCGCGCGGGCGGGTTTATTCGACCTAGTTCTGCCCAATCGGCGCCCGTCGCGAGCGGGGCAACGACTTTCCGAAGCCAATCAGAGCGCGAGCCGCGAGCGAACGGGCCTCTTCCCCGCGTGCCTGGTACACGTGAGCGGGAGCTATTGTACGCCGGGAGGCAACGTGCTGAAGCAGTCCCGCCGCTCGGAAAAAAAAAACACACACACACACACACGCCACGCTCACGTTTTCTTTGGATTACAAGGAGAGCGGAAAAGCCACGCTGCTCTACCTGAATACCACTGCAGCGCAAATAAAAAAGAAATAAAATGTGCTCCAGTCGGGGGGGGGTGGAGGGAGGGTGATTAGCGTTTCCAGGCGGTGGACTCGTGCGTCACTAACGTGGTTATTAGTGAAGGAAAAGACACGTCATTTGTGCTTCGGAGCCCGTTTTCGCATGATGCCTTTTGTGTGTGTGTGCGCGTGTGCGTGCGCGTGTGCGTGCGCGCCATACCGGGGCAAGTCACGGTGTTTGCACCTGTCAGACAACACAAACAGCCCTTCTCTCCTCGAGGTGTGGCACGAGGGTAGGTGTGTCCTCATAAATAATATGCGAGAATTGAGAGATCAGTCAGGGCCTTGGCCCCGCCCCCCCCCCGCTGCCGGAGCCTCGCTCGCTTGTTCTGCGATGTGTGACGTCACGCGAGCTACCCGTGTCCGTTCCAGCTGAGAGGGAGAGAGAGAGGGAGGGAGGGAGAGAGACACAGAGAGAGAGAGAGAGAGAGAGAGAGAGAGAGAGAGAGGGGATGGTCGGACGTGGACGTCGCGCGGCCCTTCTCAGACTCAAGCTCGTGCGCCCGTGACTGGATCCACCGGATGCAAAAAAAGTACAGACAGAGAAGAAGGAAACGACCCCTCCTCCCCCCCGACGGACAAGTGAGCGCCGCAGCAGAGGAGAGAAACACCAACACAAGTTGTCATCTGACCAGCGCGGCCGCCGCTCTCGTCGCCGCGTCTTTCTCTCTGCACTCAGTTTCTCGGTTGTTTTTGTTGTGACGGCCGGTTGTTTTCTAACTATTTGAGGATATCGTGTCTCTCTCTCTTTTTTTCTCATTTGAGAGAAAAAAAAATATAACTCAGGATCTACAAGTTCGCAGCGTAAGATTTTTTTCTTGCCCGTGCATTTTTACGCCTTTGCAAAAAAAAAAAAAAAAAGATTTTTTTTTCACTGGACAGTATTTCCATTTGGATGGTATGACTGTCCCTCCCACACTGCTCCGCTGAGAATAACAGTCCGGTGTGCTGAACATTTTTAACGTCCAACTGCAATGGAATACTTCGATGAGAATATTTCTGCAAGGAAATAAGGGGACTCTACTGCAAATATAAGGTAAAGTGTTGCATGTGCCGTTTCGTTCAAGTTCTCGAAGTGTAATTCGACTTCGCCATTATTACTTTACTGTACTTATACTTGCATTTGCAATACAGCGGTAGATACCCCCCCCCCCCCCCCCCCCCCCCCCCCCCCCCCCCCCCCCCCCCCCCCCCC
>CAAKHG010012525.1:1829-26119 GCA_901007715.1 Dactylopterus volitans | reverse complement strand
ACATCCAACCACCCACCCCTCGCCCCCCTCCTTCAAAAACGCACTGTCATCAAGCACACATGTCCTGTTTACAGGTACTCTGGTCCGTTCGCCTCAACACCTCAAGGACCCAAGCCGTCTCTCTGTGACCCCGTCTGGCCTAGGATGTCCAGGCAGCTCTCCCAGCAGCTTCCTAACCCCGACCTTCCTGCCGGTGCAAGCCCGCAGTTTGGAATTTGTACTCAGCCCACAGGATCCCTCACGGGGGGTCACCTCAACTCTATGGCAGGACTGAAATCCCTCCTGCAGCACCCAATGAAGGGCGACCAGCGTTTAAAAAGCCCATGTGATGTGAAAGGTGAGGCATTGTTGATGTTGCTTGTGCACCAGTTGACACAATCTGTCCATGTATCACCTTCTGTGCCAATGTATGGTGATCTGAGCGCATGAATAAATCATACCCGTCTGTTTAACGCACTCCTTTAGCAATACAAACGTGTAATAAAGCTACACGTTTGTATTGCTAAAGAGTCCAAGAGACGAAATTTATGGTGCCAAATGATCTCGTCATAGCCCAACGTGCCATCACACATGCCCATGACGACTCCTCCATGACCTCCACTGATCATAAGCGCCAAAGCCACTTCAAATTAGGATGCAGATTACCCTGAGTAGTGTAATAAATTCTGCTTTAGCTTATAATGCTGTGTCGTCATGCATTCTGGTGGCTGCATCACCGCGTGTGAGATTTGTTCAGGAGCTTATGTTTATGTTATGACAATAAACTGGTTTGGCTGTTGTCTAATGCTGCAATTCAGCTACCATCTGGACCATCTGTGTGAGTGGCAGAATAAGAGGGAGATTTTGCAGAAGTGCATTTTATGGATTCCGACCACACAAATGAGGTGTTGAGTCCATGATGGCATCCATTTTCTGGGGGCCGCAGGCTAAAAAC
Source organism: Dactylopterus volitans (assembly GCA_901007715.1). Lineage (NCBI taxonomy): Eukaryota > Metazoa > Chordata > Actinopteri > Syngnathiformes > Dactylopteridae > Dactylopterus > Dactylopterus volitans. The sequence continues at coordinate 25,185 of CAAKHG010012525.1, read as the reverse complement.
ATGTTAAGAAAAACCATTTGATGATCAGATTTTTTTTTTTTTTTTTTGGGTTAAGCTGTTGTAGGTATTCTCCATCATGAACCCATAATAATTATGGTGTCCCCTGTCTTGCAGACAAAGACAGACCTATGGACCTTGATGAAGATTCCTTGGGAGTTTGCTCCATGAGGAATGGGAGTGGAATCGGCAGCAGCAGCAGCAACAGCAACAGCAGCAGCAGCAGCAGCAGCAACAGCAACAGCAACAGCAGCAGCAGCAGCAGCAGCAACAACAACTGTGTAGGAAGTGGCAGTGGAAATGGAGGAGGAAATTTCAACCAGTTCTTGGGGCCTCTCTTGTGGGATCGCACCCTACCTGCAGACGGAGGCCTCTTCCAACTTCAGTACATGGACTTGGAGGAGTTTCTGACCGAAAACGGAATGGGTAGCATGCACAACAACAACAGCTCCAGTTCAGCCCAGATCCCCTCACAGAGCTCCCAGTCAGCTGTGCCCAACCAGAGCTCCCAGTGCCTACCGTCCTCATCCCCACCGGGCTCGTCATCCTCGTCACCCTCTTCCTCCTCGTCCCCGTCTCTCATTGGTCTGGAAGTGGCTCATCCCCAGAGCCTCACGGGAGGAAACGACTGTCTGCATGGTGAGTTTACTGACACGGGCCAGTTTAAGAGCTGGACACTTGAACCAGCTAACAAGATGAACAAGGACGGTTCTTTAGTCTAGGCTTATCCATATCAGTCCACAGCAGTAATATTATGAGAGATGTTCCTACAGAGTTTGCAGCGTTGTCAAGCTGAAAGAGACAAATTGTCTCCTGAAATTGATATGAGACTGCAAGACCTCAAAATTCACCATAGGTAGAACAGCAATCAAGGTTATGCGGTGTGTTTATAACATTCCCATAGGCCTGTGATTCAGCATTTTAAATCCCTTGAGTTTATTCAAAAAAAAAAAGAAAAAGCCATGGCGATTAAGCACCCCTCCTCCCCCCCCTCTTGTGCTGTGTATAGTCACATGGCTCTAAATGAACAGAGGAATGGCTGCTGAACAGCAACAGAAATTTCCTTCAGGGTTAAAATCTGGTTGTTTCAGCTTCACAGGCGCCGGGATATGTGGAGGCAAATAACACACAAAAAAAGCAGGTGGAGTCTTATTTGCTTTAAAGAAAGATACCTTAAGATGTTTTATTAGTCGGCTTCATAGCAATGACAAAGTGGCTTGGGCTAGTTTGACATGTGATCTATGTACCTCAGTGTTGGACACAATCAGCATTCAGTCGCAGCAATTATTAATATGCACCAGGGTCAAAACAGTACACGGAGAGAGAGACAGAGGGAGAGGGAGAGGGAGGGAGAGAGAGAAGTTTGTGGAGTGTTTGTGGTTGCGTGTCTTTAAATCTCTCCCCACTTCACACGCCAGAGCCATGTGCATGTGTCAGTACACGTGCCGAGGCTGAGAGTACTGGAGTGAGAGAACGAGAGGCGGGGCCGGTAGACATGTAGGAGGAGCCCAGAGGGGGGAGGGACACGCGCAGCAACAGGAAGGTTTCCCACCCCGGCTGGACCTGAAAGTGAACATTTGAGCACTAATGAAGGATGCTAATAACAATTATGTGTCTCATGAGTCATTATAAAGACTTTTGGCGAAGTTGAGCAAGAACCATCCCAAAAACCCTGACGCAACAAAAGCAGCATTCTGATCTGGTCAGCAGCTGCTCCTCTCACGTTGAATGAAGCAACGCACTGCACAAAACATTATCACTGAGCACCTGAGGACAAGTAAGGCCAGCCGTTTGCCTTCGCAATAGGCTACTCAGGGCTTTTCAAAGTCCTGGAATGTGTTGACTCACTTATTCAGCCATTCCTCCAAAGCGAAAGCCCTCTGTTTTCTGCTGTTTGGGACACGTGGAGGAACATGCGGCAAATCTGCTTTAAGTTCCAGGAGGGAGAGGCTGCAGAGGAGGGCTTAAGGTCTGCACATTTCCCTCCAACAAAATGCTACACCAGGTGGTTGCACTGACTGCTGTTGGGTGGAAGTGTCATAAATCATTGATGGTTTAGTAATGCTGAGGGGAAAAACACATATTTTTTTGGCCTCTTTGGGGGATGGTTATTACCCTTACCAAGACTTGACTTTTTGGCCTGTTGATGATGTGTTATGGGAAAACCTGACTTCATCTTGGTGTCTTTTAATAGCACTTGGTAATGTTCTTTTTTTTCCCTGTGTTATGGTGGCCATTGTGGAATATGGAAACATCATAATGGTGCAGTTCGTGAGCGCTAGGTTCGCTGGCATGTCTTGATGTTACCAGGATATTACGCAGCCATTACTCATGTAATTACTGCTTAACACTTGCCAAGGATTGAAGGAATATTTTTGTTTTTCTCCAACTAACAACCCGCCCAGCTATTAGCAGAAACAGGTGTAAGATGTGTTATCAAGCTCTCCGGTGTTGCTCGAGGTTAAGATTTGGCGCCATTGACATCAAGTTATGCCCTTTTTGTTTGTCAGCTTTGGTTCTATCTGTTGCCCATGGGGAGTTGTGTCTCATGTTCTGTGTTCAGCTTGTGTTTTGATCGTTTTTGAGACGCTTGTCCTTGAGCAGCAGCTTCATTTTGATGTAAAAACATAAATGTTGTGACTATCAGACTACTTTTAGATTAACATATATCCCTGACCAGCATTTCCTGGTCTGCATGTCAAGTTTAAGATCTTTTTTTCACGCGGAGATCACATTTTCCTTTTAAATAACCCCATCCATAACAAAGTAGCTACTGTGTAGAGCTCGGGGTGAGGGCTTATTTATGGAGATATGGGTACAGTTAGTGTGAGGGTTTGTTGCAGCAAAGTTAGAAATTTGAGTAAGGTGCATCACACCTTCAAGGGGGGTGGGGTGAGGTATTACCCTACACGGGCCCCACTTAAAGAAACTGGTTTTAAGGGGAGGGGTAGAAAGTTACACAACATTTCCACTTTTAGATTTCCTTGTGGTCTTTAGTTCTGGATGTTGGCTCTGCTCTACCAGAAGTTGTCAATGGTTTGATTGATAAAAGTAGTTGAGATCACACTCCGACTGAGCCTAAAGGCTGGATGCATCACTTTGTTAAACTGTCTCCTTAGACGAGATCCCAGAGGATCCAGAAGAATATAGTACTGCTTTTTAGCTAGTGATAAGCACAATATGAAATGTAAACGGTTTTGCATAGATACCACAAAAAAATCTGTTTTTGTGTTGTGTTGCATTTTAAGTCCTAGTCTAGTGCCTGTCAGAAACATGGTAGTGTGGGAGAGGCCGACTGCTGTTTGCAGCTGACCCTGAGGCAGCCATGAATAAACAGATGTGGCCAGATTTTTAGCACCATGCTTGTTTGGAAGAGACAAAAATCACGAACTGGGTCTGAAAAGTCAGTGAATCTAGTGTTGAAAAGTTGGCGGCTTCGTTGAAAGCCATGACGTCCGTCTGCAATCAAAGTGTCTCTGAGAGTCGGGCAGCCTCATTATGAGCTTCAGAGTGGATGCATTAAAACTGCAGAGGCAGGTATTGTTTGTGATACTAAGTAAGGTACAAACATTGTGGTTTAGCAGATAATTGGACAGCTGATTATTATGAAAGATCTTCTTCACATCAAGCAGTCGAGCTAGCTGTCACTCAAAGCTCCGAAGTCGATCATGGCATCCCTGAAATGATAAATATCTATTTAATAACACGGGACTCTGACGTGTGTGTGTGTGTGTGCGCACGCGTGTGTGAGTCCATGTGCAAGAGCTTCATGATATTAACCTCGAGTAATCAACATGAAATAGTTTAGACGAAGATAATTTGCTTCACAACACCATATTTTGGACAAGCCAGTGCTTTACATATATGCACATCTCTTAGCTCCATTGTATATGTGTTTCTGAACAAAAAAGTGTGTTATTATTATATTATATGATTGAGTTATATAGGATATCCTTCTGCTCCTGAGTGAAGTAATATTTGCTCTGCCCATGAAAGCTCATTGAAAAATGTCTTTGGAATCAGTTCAGGGTAAAAGAATGTTGTTTGCTGCTCTCGCACCGAGAAAGTAGCTCTCTGCTTCCATCTGGTGGTCATCATGATGCAATACTGCATGTGCTGATACTGTGTTTTTTTATTAGACCACTGTCATCGACTCTGATATGATGGGAGTGAAAAGGATGCATTTCAGTACAAATGTCAATCAGTGGAAAGCATGCACAACATATTTCTCCCCTCTTTGCTTTCAGGGAGTCAGACGAGTATGAACGACTCCTGCGAGTCACCATCTTCTTCATCCTCGTCCTCGTCCTCCTGTCCACCTCTGCTTACACCCACTGGCAGCGGACCAGATGTGATTGGAATGTTTGACATGGATCCTGTTGACATGGCTTTGTCCAGCGGCTCCAGCCAGCAAAGCTATGACCCCAGGAGACAGTCCTTCAGTGAAGAGGAGCTCAAGCCGCAGCCAATGATCAAGAAGGCACGCAAGATCCTGGTGCCTGATAACATGAAGGTGAGCACACAGTGAAATGGTCCTTGCAGCAGAAGGAAAATTCAGTGAGGTGTTCAAACAGCACCTTATTGGGAAGGAAACAATTTTTGACTGTGGTTTGGAAATTTAAAGGCCCACATCACCATCAAGTTAAAAAAGAAAACAAAAATCAATCCTAGATTTAGTTTTTTTCAGTTGATTGATCTATTGCTTTGTCAACAAAAACAATGAAAATGCCCATTGCAGCTCTCCAGAGCTCAAGGAGACATCCTCAGAGTGTGTGACCAGCTATGCAAAAAGCCAAACATCTCATTTAAGAGGATGGAAATGATAGAAAATCAGAAAGTGATCGCGTTCAGCATGCTGCAAGAAGGGAATGTTTCACATTCATGCTTGAGAATTGACTTCAGTGACTGTTCAGTTGCACTGCAGATTTGTTTTCTGTCAGCTAACAAATCATCTTTTTTTTTTTCAATTTGAAGGTACACTTCCCTAAATTGATGCATGGTTTGAACGCACAAAACAAACCCCAGATTATTTATATAAACGCAGGAATAATTAATTTGAGGAAACAATTTTAGCAGTGTGATGTAGATTGTTTGCTCTGCTTATTTCACGTCAGACGAGTACGGACAAGTATGGACATTAGACCTCAGAACGTAACATGTCCGACACTCGCTCATGGCCAAACTCTTGAATAACACGATAGGAATCCGACTGTGAAAGACCACTACACTCACTCACTGGTTGTTTTACGGCAATGTACTTTTAATTCCCTTATCAAGGGAAAATATTTACGGGGATCAAACCGGTAAATCCAACATTATGTTATATTCTCTCCTGTAGGATGAGAAGTACTGGACCAGGCGATATAAAAACAATGAAGCAGCAAAGCGTTCCCGGGATGCTCGCCGCCTCAAGGAGAACCAGATATCTGTGCGCGCTGCCTACCTGGAGAGAGAGAACGCCGCCCTACGACAGGAAGTGGCTGAGATGCGGAAGGAACTGGGCCGGTGTCGCAACATCCTTAGTAAATACGAGAACCGTCTCGCTGACCAGTGATGAAGGTGCGGAGCAGAAGCTGGAAGAAGAGGAATAAGCTGGATTCATTTTAAGACTCTGATATTTTTGTGGGGCGGGGGGCAGGGTCAGGATGGACAGAATGGGGTCATGACGATGATGATGATGATGACGACGACGACGACGAGGAAGATGGTGGTTATGATGATGAATGAATGTATAAGACGAGGAGGAGGTTTGTGTATCGCAGCTCAGGTGTTTTGTTGAGGTGTCGGCTCTTAAAAGTGATGGACGGAGAGAATAATTTAACAGATGAAACGATGTGACTTTTAAGAGTTTTGTTATCGGAGAATTGTATATTTTTATAATACGTCAGAAAAAATTAGAGGGAGAGCAAATTTGGAGAATAATTTTGTATATTTTCTACATGACTTAGAGATGGGGGAATGCTATGGTAAATATCTTTCTATTAGGAGATGAAAACTGGTGGTCAGCCATTGATGGGTATTTTTTGACTTGATTATTATCGTCAGGACGCAGCAGTGGGGGCAAGGACGCATGTAACAATTGTAATATAGAGAGCAAAATTATCTTATGGTCATATAGTTCAACATTTTTGTGGATTTTAATTACTCAAGCACTTAATTTTGTTCCCGATCTGTTTCTGTCATTGGGAATGGGCTTGCTAGACAGACAGGTTGAGAGATCAGAGGAGGTACCACGTGTACAGTCCAGCACTGTCTTGACTGTCTTGCGCATTTTTTTGTTTTTCTAAATGGAGCAACTTCATCTTTTTTTTTTTTTTTTTCTTTTTTTTTTGTTGATTGAGTTCCGCTTTTTACCCCCATGAATATTAGTTATTTGTACCTTGGGCAAAATTTTGCAAGCTCATACTTTGATTTTTATCTTTCTTTTTTCCCCTCCATCCACGGTGTTGAAAGCTTTGGTGAAAGTCTGCTGTGTTGCCCCCAGGTAACTCTGCTCCTCTTGATCCTCATCGGGACATTTCTCTTCCTCTGGCTCGATATCCAGCTGCTCTATTTCTGTCCGCTCTCGATCCCCTCGCAGTTATGTGCTAACTCTTCCCCTAACATTCTGTCCTCTTGTGTCTCTCTTGTACTTTAACGGTACATAGAGTAGTTCAAGCTCATGTGTTGTAAACGACTTTCCCAGTAAAATGCACATTACTGTACTTTATGAGCACATTTTAATTTTCGTCAATTCACGAGGAGAAATATTGTGTATAGGCCTATGCTATTATGTGTATCTGATAATATTCCAGGAAATGGGTGGATTATCCCCACTGAGTGGAATGGTGTTAATTTCTCAGATTTCTGGGAGAAATAAAAGCCAAAATTTCCTATGTTGATCCACAAAGCTTGTTGCTATTTAGTGCTTTTTTTCAATATTCCTTACTGTTTACTCTTGTTTTCACTCCTTGCGTTTTGCTGTATCTATAAACTTCTCTGTGTACCCACAACACCTACACAGGGGCATGGCACACTATGTTATGTTCCTTGGGGAGGGATGATGAGTGATAGAGTGTGATTTAAATCCCTGTACTGACCATTACTGCTATTACTATTGTTATGATTATGATAATTATCCCTCTCATTGTTGCTGTTCTATATTACTGGATGATTTTCTTCCTTTGGATGATCCGTTGCACCTTCAGACATCTTCAGTGTTCCCCAGAAAGACTGCTCAGATTGAAACAACTCTGCTATTGGCATCCTGTCTCAGACCTGCAGACATTGCTCACTTCTTACATGGACACTACCGCCATCTTGGTTTCTGTGACCATGGATTTCACAAACGTGGCTCAGTAACTTGAACTTGATGTTCACACAGACTTTCTTTATTCGTCACGATGCCCTCCTCTGTTCCCAGCTGTGTACGGACTATGCACACCATTGTCCTTGTTGGTTTATTTCAGCCTTTATCACCCCAATCAGTGATTGTTTGCTCTCCCAGCAGGATCTAGTCTCTAATATCTTCACAGATGTGGTTAATAAATCTTAATAGTGATGCTGATTGAACTACAACTGCCCTGCGACATAAGCGGGGTCCAGCCCACTGTGTGCTGGTCATGTGGATGTAGTTGAGATTTCCCCAAAAAAAAAAACACCAATAAAAGATTGTTCTCATTCGTTGTTGTTTTGATGTTTTTTTTCCAGGTTTATTTGAAATGTCTGTGAAATGTTGTTTGCTTGACTCTTGAATCTAATATCCCCAGGAGTATTGGAAAAAGTATTGGAAAAGGAGTTTCTTTATTTACTTTCAGCCTGATATCCAGACAAAAATGCCACAACATGACCCAGGCCTACTTTGATATCCTCCCTGTTTGTTCACATGATGCACATTCTTTAGTCGGCAAAACACTTCAAACATGCATTCTTGCTCAACAACGGCGAAGCTTCCTCCCTTAGGCATTTAAGGATTATTTAACACATTTAGAAATATAGGGGAGTCTGTTTTTATGTGGTAGGCAAACAGGGCTGGCCAATCATAAAAAATGGTTAGCTGTGAGGGAAGTTCATTAATTTGTCGTCTTCTTCTTCATATCCTGATCCGGGTGGCAGAGGCAGCAGTGGCCCGATGTCCGATCCACATTACACCAGGCACATATGGTTCCTCCTGCAGGTGGTGGGCCTGCTGCAGGATTACAGCACCTGGTGTTCCCAGACAGTCTCCCATCTAACCAGACCCAACATTGCTCAGCCTCTGAGATCAGGCATGCACAGGGTGGCATAGCTGCCCACTGTGAGGGAAGTGCACTTGCAAAATGAAGGCCTGCACGCTGGCCTCTGCATCAGTTCAATAATTTGGGCTCCGCAGTCTGATGTGTAGAAGAGCAAACGCTACATGCTTTTCCACGGTAAATTATGTAAGACTCCTTTGTTGTTTGCGTTTCGTTTTTGTTTAGTCCTTGTTTGCTTGTTTTGTGTGGGCAACCACCAGGTACATGTCCTCTCTGTTATCTGCTGTTTCAGCAGAAATGGGTGAAAGGTCCTTCAGACTGGAATTTTCTCCCACTTCTCTCCTCCTCAACACAAACCAGATGTGTGCTCCTGGGCTGTACCCTCTCTCTGTTTTACTCCCTCCCTCGCCCCCCTGCCCCCGGCCCATCCTCCCACCCTTTGTTCCCCCTCCTTAAAAATGCAGTGTTTACACGTCCTTCCCTCATACGTCGTGGGCCTGGCTTCAAGGATGGACCGTGCACTGCTGCTCCTGTCCCTGTGGGCTCTGTCTGGAACCGTGTCCCTGCAGGCCTCAGGTAAGCCCACTGACGCCATCCATAACTCACAGCCTGCAGAGCGGTGAACCCTACACACTCACTGAACTCAGGCGGCCTGTCAATACATGCTTGTGGATTAATGGGAAATCACCTGTGTATTTACACTCAGTGTCCTGCGATTATTGATCGGCTGGAATTGCTGCCTTTTGATATATAAAGTTAATCATGCAACCAGGGATTTGGAAATTGTGATTCATTATTTGATTAAACTAACAGAGGAGAAGAGGGTGCATATATTTTAATGTTCAATGATGGAACGTAAGAACTTGGCTGAATCAATAATGTAAATGTTGAATTAAGTACGTTCACTGATCTTGTCTGCCACTACCATATAATACCATTAAGTACGTCAAGTCAATGTCATTTAGAACAGAAAATTTCTCTTTTCTTTCATTTGGAATAGAATAGAATAGAATAGAAATTCTTTATTGCCACCATAACATGCAAGAATACAAAGGATTTAGAACTGCTTGGACTTGTTGATGCATTTCAAGTTTAAAAAGTTAAAAACATTATTTTATTTATTCTTTGTAAATGTGCGATATATTTTACATCTACTAATGTATTCCATCAAAACATTACATCTGCGTTTGAACATTAGGTGGTAGTGACATTTAGCAATCATGATTTAAATCACTGCTACATGCATTTTCTGTACAGCGTGTCTCCATGTTGAGTATGTGCGTGGACACCCAGCACATGTGTGACTGGGTGAAAAAGTGGCCACACGTGCTTGTGTGCAGAGTGAATACAGTAGCACACATGTTTTCCTTCTGTGAAACGAAGACTGGGGAACCCATTCTTTCCCCTTCCCTCCCGAATGTTCTGTACATTGTGGGTGTGGGTGTTGGCATGCAATGCGAACCCAGCTTTTTATGATGTGCAATGGAATATATAATGGGGAAGGGAGGAAAACAAGATGGCGGTATACACTGATTCAGTGATAGAAATGAACTTTATGTTAAACAAAGTTGTTTTTTTTCTGAGAAAAAACACAATGCACACTGTATAGATGAACAGGATACAGTTTTCAGCTTTCATTAAGATAGCTAAATAGCAAAAAGTAATAAAGCCTTCCACGTAAGTCATCGGACAACCTGGGTGGCAAATGTTTGCCGGGCCACCCATACTGATTTACTCTCCTCCCAACAGAAAACAAAGGACAACCAGCAAACAAAGCTGTATTACAGCCCTGAGTGTTTGCAGTTTTTACAAGGGGCTATGAATGAAGTAGAGGTAAACAAATGGGCTACTACTGTGACGTGTACTTATGTGTTCCCTCACAAAAGGGTCGTGTCCAGAAAGACTTCTGGGAGAGGAAAGGAGGAGGACGTGTCCTCGGCCCTGCAAAGCTGACAGAGACTGCGGCAGCAAGCGCCAGTGTCTGTGTGATGGCCAGTGTGGTCTCAGCTGTGTGGCTCCAGGTAGCTATTTGTATGCATGTGTGCCCCCGGTTGTCACTGTGAACTCCATTGTGAGCTCACTCATTAAAAGTGTTAGTGTGTACACGCAGCTGTGTCAACACACACGCACACACACACACACACACACACACACACACACACACACGCATGCACATCTGTGTGTGTTTTAAATGGGGCATCAGATGTATGTCTTTGTCATGCACAAAACCTGGGCTCAGTTACACCTTTTTGCCAGTGCTGAACAAGAGCTTTTTTATTATGCCGGTGCCTCGTAACTGCCCCTGTCAAGTGATGAAGTGATAAACATTCCATTTGTCCTGTCACAATAACAATCAAGCGCATTCCGAGCGTCATTTCGCCACCAACCTCCTGCTATCTTTGCTCTGGATGACCTCTCTTCTCCTCAGGTCGTCCTTGTCCCTGGCCTCTAGCCCCGAGTGAAAACTCCGTCGCTCGCCTCCTTTCTCCCACTCACTCCTTTTCAGCCCTGCTTGAAGTGCGATGCAAGCCGGGATTCACGTTGCCCAGTGGCTTGGATGTCACAATCCGCCGTTGTCAAGGTGACCGACAGTGGAGCGGGGATGAGCCCATCTGCACAGGTGGGTTAAGAGTTCAACAGAAAATTGTTTGTCTCTCTCCATCGTCCTCCATGACAAGGAATTCATACCAGAGGTAATAAACACTGTCCGGAGGATTCTCAAATGTAATAGGTTTAGACTGATTTAATAGACACGGCGTATGTGTGCAGGATAGTGGTCACGGAATTAAGCTGCTCTTTGAGTTTATGAAAGCCAGACATGCAGGAATGAAACCCCTCTGTGATTGTGTTAGCTGAGACATTGCACAACTGGGACCTATTCTCCTCATCACCATAGCAACCAGTGCTTTAGTGGCACATACTGCCTTTCTGAATGCTTCGTAGTTGAACTATTGATGAGTTTAAATGAGGAAAGCTGACTAAACATGTGCATGTATTTCAGTCATGCACACATTGGCATGTGTATTTTCTCGTGTGTGTTCAGTTTGTGATTTTGTGGTGCTGGCGCGTATCATAGAGCCTTCTAATTGACTGAAGGAGAAAGGGCGTACTGGAGTTTCTGTGTCCTAGGCTGAAGGAGAAAGGACCACATGAAGTGATAGCATACAGCCACAAACAAACAGCCTCTCATTATTGTCAAGATGAATCACAACTTTGTGGAGATCAATAAAAATCTAATGTTATGCATCGATTCACTTCACTCTGCAGCTCTTTAATTGACCTAAAACTGGCGACTTTTACTTCCTAGACGTACACATGCTGTGTGTGTAGGTCATTAGGGCCAGAGCACAGTTGTAAACACACTTGCAGTGGCCAAAATCAATTAATGCATAAAACAAAATAACAATTACTGTGATTCATGTTAAGTTGCAATCAGAAAAGACAGAAACTCAATAATATTTCACCCACAAGATGATTTCGGGGAAGATATTAAAGGTCAGAGGCCTGCTGCATAAATCACACACCTGCAGCTACAGTAAAAATGCTTTCTTAGGAATCCTAAATGCAGCAGGGTCCTGGTCTCACCCTTGAGATTGTTTTTTTTTCCCAGCTATTCAAAGATTTGAGATGAGGATACGATTCTCAGCTCTCTCGTAGAGTATCCTCCCGCTGAGAGTCAGGCAGAAGGTAGGTGGGTTTTGAACGTGTGAGAGCGTTTGCATTGTGTGTGCTTTGCATGTGTGTGCATGAGTGTGAGTCGGGCTCCTTCATGCCTGTTGAGAGGCAGTGGGCGGCAGATCGCTGTCAAAGTGGCACAGAGCTGTGCGCACACATGCAGTGTGAGTGTGAGCGGGCGTTGCGTGTGTCTGTGCGTGCGTGTGTGCGTGCGTGCGTGTGTGTGTGTGTGTTTATCAGATAGAGGTAGAGAGGTAGATTTTTTTTCTGAACACATTAGATGTGTACATGTAGGGGGTGGATTGTACATGTGTCACAGAGTATCTGTGTGTGTGCGTGTGTGTGTGCGTGCGCGTCTGTAAGTGTGTGTGTGTGTGTGTGTGTGTGTGGGCGACAGATCACAGTCAGAAGAGTCAGAGAGCTCTGTTGCTCATGCTGCTTCAGGCCTTTCTGTTCCCTGTTCTCTTCTCCTCTGCTCTTTTCTCTCATCCTCTTTTCCTCTCATCTCTTTCTCCTCTCATCCTCTTCCATCTGAGGCCTCTGATAAGGTCTCTCTCTACAATGGAAGCCAAGGACAAGCACGCAGCTCTGGGCTGTTTAGTTTGCGGTGTGTGTGCGTGCGTGCATCTGTGTGTGCATGTGTCTGTGTTAGAAAGGAAAAACAAAGAAACTGGGCTTACATGGAGCCCAGCTGGACCTTTGCATATTCACTCCAATTGCTATATGTTTATGACGGCGGCTATTTCAAAATCACTTTTCTATAAATTTTTTAAAGATGAATTTGATACACCTGCTTCATTGCAGTTTGGCGCTGCAGCAAGTGGGTGGCAGAGGCAGAGGAGTGGTATATGAAAACAGAACTCAGCTCCGGGCTCTCATCTGCAGCCAAACACGCTCGTAACTCTGCCTCTCCCATAGGTCCCTTTACATTTTTATATTAACGTTTCTCGCTTTCAGATACCTAAGACAGCCCTTAGGCAAGAAATGTCTCTGCAGTTCAAAGCTAAACTCTGCGCTTGATGGAGCTCAGGTCGCTTCAGCCTCTCTCCAAGCACCACTCTCGATATTTATATTTCCACAAGCGCGAAGTACTCAAACTTTCAGGAATGAACAGTTATACAATCGCAGCATATAGCTGTGAGCGCACAGAGGTGCGGGGACTTTCGCCTGCTCTCAAACTTTGATCCATTATCTAAGATGAACTACTGAACAGAGCGAGACATTAGGTGTGACATCTCTGTGACATTCCCCGCTTCCCCTCTTTCAAGTTCAATCAAACCCAGGCTGACTCTAATTTCCTTCCTTGTTCACAATCTGCCAGTCTTGGTTATTTTTGGTACGAGTGTATGAGTGTTTGTATGAGCGTTCAGTTATTTGAATTGCAACACAGAGAGACAAGCCCTGCACAGTTGCATCGTTTACTTAATTATAATGACCTAATGCTCCACTACAGCTAAAAGTCCTGCATTCACAAGGTTGGTATTTAAGCATTGTCGAACAAATGTTTTTACAAATGTACCTATAATGCAGAAAATTATGAGTGAGGTGTGCATGCAACATTTAATGCCGGAGCTTGTATGTGCTAGAGAACTCCAGTTGTCTTATTTAACTCCATGTACATGTTTACGTACGTGCAAAGTAACAGTCACAATGGTGCTGATGCATGCCGAATACCTCCTCTAAAGTCTTAGAGACTAAGCACATGCATACAGACTTTATACTTGTGCAGTTATTCTTGATTACCTTCGATTATGTCTGTCCAGGTGACATCGCACCCAGAGACCAGAAGGCTATGATGCCGCATCACATTAAATAAGTTTTACAGTAATGTATTAGTGTGGCTGCTGGATCCAAAAAAGTGCAATATACACATCTGAGCTGTGCAGAAGTAGTGATACTAAGAATCATGTTTTAAAATAGTACAATATGTCACTGCTGTGCATAAATACAGAAACCTGCACGCCCGGCTCTGCCCTGCAACGCTTCACTCTATCTGAGTAATGTCCCACCACTGCTGCAGGGACATTTCTTCATCTGTTAACCACAGGACTGAAAATAGAAATGATTGCCGAAGGCCTGTTGTTTTTCTGCATTTTATTATTTCATTAATCCATAAACATGAAATAGCACAACGCTTGTTTGGAAGAGCAGAACTCAGATGATGGAAAACATGTCCCACCTGTCTGTTCTGCTGTTCATTAGCTGACAGTGCATTCATTGATTTCTGTGTGCTTGTCCGCTCCTCCTCCTCCTCTTCTTGGTCTTCTTCTCTGGCCTTCAGAAACTCAACCATCTGAACCTGTGGTGGTCAAAACCTGCCCTTTACCCGCGGAAGTGACGGACACATTCAGCATACATGGCAACGCAACCGTAGGAACGTCCATCCGCTACAGCTGCTTGTCAGGGTGAGTAAAAGGTGGTGGTGGGGAGGTGGGGTTGTGGGTGGGTGGTGTTCAGGCTGTAAAAACCTGAAGTGGTGCGGCGGTAGACATGGAGGAAGTGAGACAGTGGAGTGTGAAGAAAGAGGGTTTGAATACAGGAGGGGAGCCGGAGAACGAGGAATGATGAGTGATGAATGGCAGAGAATTCATTTTGATCTCCCAGCTAACAATCTCTATTGAGCTAACTGGGTCATTACAGCCTAATCTTGAATTGACTCTCTGCTTCACACTGACTCATCGGCAGGATGAGATGAGCCTGAGTGGATTTATCCGACTGAAATGTTCACGCCACATTGAAACACTTTGAAAAAGAATCAGAGTGCAGGAGAAATCATTTACACTTTTTTTTTTTTTTTTTTTAAATAATTGCTTCCATTTCGGAGATACTTAGCTGTCAATACTGCACATTTCACAAAGCAATCTGACACGGCCTCTCTGGCTCTCTGTCCTGCAGGGCCGCCATTGTAGGGAGCAGTGAAAATTTTTGTCAGGACAATCAGACCTGGCAGTATCCTCATCCCATCTGTAAAAGTAAGTGAGCACTCGTGTGTGTTACATCCTTTTCAGGTGCAGCAGGCCTTCAAGGAACCTCCAAACAGAAAGAATGATGATTTGTGAGTGAATGAACTGAGAGGCTGCATGTGAGGTGTGTTTGGAAATGTGCCTCTTTCACATCTTTTGTTGTGCAGTCTTGCTCGCATGAGGCGAAATGAATGAAAGCAGGAGGCAGACTGACAACAGCTCGCGATAGCGGCGGCTGTTTCACGGTGCTCTACTGCCATCTTGTGGCAAATGTTAGCACATCTTTGCCTCCCACGCAAAAATCAATGGGAAAATTAATAAAGGAGTCTTCTTGCAATAAAGAAAAACACAGCTGACCCTGGGCTTTTTTTTTTTTTTTTTTTTTTTTTTTTAAATGTATAAACTGTCTTATTCTCTCAGAGGTGTACTGCCAGCCTCCTCGTGACGTAGAGCAGGGTTACGTGGTGGCTGTCCAGAAGACTGAATATGAAGTGGGCTTTGACATCCATTACCTCTGCAAAAAGAACTTCCTGCTGGATGGACCCCAGAAGGTCACCTGCCTGTCTAATGGCGACTGGAGTGCATTGCCACCGTACTGCAGAGGTGAGGGAGATCCGGGGCGTTTCAAATGGCCACACTCGTCCGTCTGATGAGGCTGAACGATTCAAACAGGAGCGTTTTACATATAAGCATGTATGTGGAATGCCGGTACACCAGCGCAGAAACGCAAAGGCTTCAGACATCTGCAGGTGTGCGTTCATGCATATTTAGAACGTTTAAAAGACAGCATTTCGTGACCGATCTGCTCATTTATCACAGCTCGCTGTCTCATCCCCGCCGAGAGAAGCCGCGTGGTGATTGGCGGGTTGAAGCGCTGGCCGTTTGACATTACTGACGCCATGGTTCCCCACGGGGAAAATGTGACATTCTACTGCAAACACCCTGATAAGCAGTGCAGCTTCACTGCCACCCAGACCTGCTTTGACGGAAAGCTGCAGCCGCCGACCTGCTACCTTGGTAAGCCGGGGCCTCGACCGTAGAGCCACTGGCAGTTTGGAGACTTTTACAAAATTGTACATTTACGTTCTCCTTGCTTTCCCAGAGCCCACGTGGCTGCAGTATAAACTCTTCCCTCATCGGCTGGTCTCGGAGATCGAAGCATGCGAGCCCGAGGATGTGGAGTGATGACTTTGACCGTCTGACCTGGAGCCGCCCAGCGCTCATAACACTGTGTCACCGCATGAACGCTTCCCGTCGAAGGCCAGCACACGCAGCACTATTTGTGGATCAGCGGGCTAAGCTAAGCTACCTGACCTGTGCTCGTGGCATTACGGCTCTGAACTGTGTTCGTGCCCTTTGCCACCCTCCCCTGCGTCAACCCGAAAGGCTTAATTATACACCCTCAAATATTACTTTGGCCCTCCTTGAAGCATTTTTGTAGATAGCGACCCATCCTGCTGCCCGATGATGTATTCTACATTAATACACGCTATGCCAGTTATGCCTGTGATGATACCTTCATGTAGCCCAGCTCATAATGGCTCGACTCTGTGACATTTCACTGTGTGATGTTTCTCTCCTCTGCTGACGCATCAAGTCTGGAGGCTTGTAAGTTTGGTTGATGTGAGTGATTTGAAATAAAATTACACCCAAAGTGGTCTGCTCTCTGACTTCCTCTCCCTGCAAGCACCTAATATCATCTGAGTTGGAGGCTTTTTTTTTCTTTTTTTTGTGTCTCCATCCCTGCTTCCTCCTCCTCCCCCGTCTCTTCTGACTCTGCAGGCTGCAGGTTCAACTGTACTCATAGGCTGAACATGGCTACTGGTCGGACCCGGTAGGCTGCGACACCATAGCAACTCCCCTTGACCCCTCCCTCCCTCAGCATTCGCAGCATCACCCTTTACACCGCACAGACATATTTGGTCCTCCGGAAATATCCACAGCTCGGGTAAGCCAGTAACTATGCAGCGACCGTATGGGTGGAGTGCACTTTACAATACAGTTTTAAACGTATAGAAAGCGTGTCCGGCGCGTCCTGCGCCGGCTCTGACAACACGGCTGCAATAAATGACAGCGAGGCGGGAAAGTTTGTCCTACAGCTGCCGGGGCTGCGCCATCGGTGTCTCGGACCCTCGACACTAAAATGGCTGGCTGTAGGTTCGAGGAGGCTCCGGCGCAAAGGGAAGGATCGGCGTCACAGCGCGACTGTCTGTAATTATACACGTTCCTCTGTGCATAGTGATGGCGGCGATGTCCCGGGTCCGAGCGCACACGCATCGTAGTCACACGGGCATTTCGGACCCCGGGACTGTGCGTAATGGCGTCCTCCACAGCGAGGACTCGTCGGTTCATCCCCCACGTCAATATCAGCCACCGAGAGCGGGCTCGTATGCGCCAAACTCAATGAATAACGCTGTCAAGCGGATTCGACATGACGCGTGTTGTTGTTTGTGTTGCCCGTGGAAGGTAGAAGCGTGACGGCGGGAGCGCGGCAGCGCTCGGCTCGGACCCTCCGCTGCACTTTAGCGCGTCTCTGTGAATTATCGACAAGCAAATCGCTGAGCTGTAATTTAGGATCCTGCAAGGTAACCAGCGCGACTGACGAGGGGGCGTGTGGGGGGGTCCTATAAGTGGCTGAGTAATTGGAAGTAATAAATTTAAAGCTAAACCTGCTTAATTGATTTGTTTTACTCGTTTTTGCTCTGGCCGGGACCCTCTCCCCTCGATAAAAAAAAAAGATTATGACCTGGCATGAGTTTCCCCATCTAGTCGGTCAGTTCCTGGACGTTCATTTAATTTCCAAGAGTTTATGCCATCTGATGTGTTCATATTTATTCCAGTTTTGCCGCCCCGGTGGTTCTAATTTCTTCTTTTATCCATATTTTATAGAAACATAAATAGGTATGCCCCAAAATGGATTCTCAGTTGGCTACAGTCCTGACCAGTGGCAGCCTGGATGTCCAAAATGGCAGCCGGTGTGCAGAGGGATCAGGTACTGTGACAGAGTTTTTTTTGGATCCAAAGGGAAAAGGCTCATCCAGCGGAGCAGGTAACCTCCAGCCCTGCCCTTTCAAAGCAGTGGCCATCAGGAAAGATGCTCTGTCAATCAATGGGAAAAAGCCAGAGGTGGGCGGGACTTCTGAGCCAGCCTCTCAGAAAACAAGGAAGACTGGTGGGTTGAGGCAGCCAATTACAGTGAAGACTGGAGTGCCTGTTCTGCCTGGCCAGCCAATCAGAATAAAAATTGTTGTTCCTTCGCAGTGCAAAAGGCCAATCACGAACTCCGCCATTAGCCTGACCAAAGACTTTGCTTGCTCACATTTTCAGAGGCCTGTTTTGGTGTCGGCAGGAGCAGTGGGCTCAGAGAACAACACTGATTCAATCCAAACGTCTGCTGTGGAAAATGAAGGCGAAATCAAAGAAGCTGATCAAAGAAAGGCTGAGGAACTCGCAGCAGAATCATTCCATGGGATGGAAGCCGAGGGCAGAGAGGAAATGTGCAAAAATAGAGGAGATTTGGATGATAAGATCATCCACGCTGTTGGGACGGAAACTCCTTTTATTTCCAGCGTTCGGGCAGTTAAAACACAGATTCAGGAAGGGATTAAAGAGGAAACTGCAGTGAGGGAACTGCGGGAAAATATCCCTCTATTTTTACAAGACACTGACTTGACATCTTGTAAGGAGTTTGGCGAGGTGGCCATGGTGGAGCAGACGGAGCCGCTGGACCTAAGCTTACCTAAGAAGAGAGAGGCTCGAGAGAGGAGACATGGGCGGCTTCTGGGTGACCTGAGTTGCGAGAGCTCGCTGATTATGGAGGTGGATGAATACGAGGGCGAAGGAGACAGAGACGTGGTGGAGGAGGACGACGAAGCAGAGGGCTGCTGCCCGGACGCCACGGATGTGCCCCACCACTCTGTCTTGTCTCCCTCTTTCTTTGCTACCTCCGTCTTTGACTCCCTTTCGTCGCTAGACACGGAGAACCTTCTTCTCATCGATGACCAGGGAATCCCATATACTCTCAGTCCAGATGGACTCAAAGTGCCGCAAGTGGATGCTTCCACGTCAGAGTGTCCTCAGTCAGATCAGGATTATTCAGCCGAGCTGGAGAGGCAGGGGTCGCCGCAGCCTGCCACCTCAGCAGGTCCAAGCCTCAGCCAAAGTTTAGATAATGCACTAAATGCACCTTCTGATGATGCGCACCCCTCACCTGCCCCTGCTGCTGATTCACCGTCACAGAGTGTCGATCAGACAAAGGCTCCAGAAGTCCTCTCGAGTCCGATTACAAGCTCAGAGTCCTCAAAGGCATCACAGCCATGTGTTAAATCTGTTCCGGAGCCTGATGATGCTCTCTCCAACCCCCCTGGGATCTCGCTACCCAGCCAACCCATCCACATCCTGGCAAACCCCTCCACCAGCGCTCCTATTCTGCTCTTGTCGTCATCCTCCTCCTCCTCTCCTCAGCTCTCTTCCGCTCCAGTCAGTCTCTCGCTTCCTCTTTCTGTCACTCAAACCCCACCGTGCGCTTCTACCCCAATGTTTCTTCTCCTTTCATCTGTGCCCTCTTCCTCGGGTGACTCTGCCTCTACCTCCACCCCCATCGCCGTCCTCGACACATCGACCGGTCAGTTGTCCCAGATCACTGCAGCCTCCACCCCGGTCTCCCTTCCACTACCGTCGGGTCAGGTCACCGCGCTGGGATCGCCTCTTCCCACGCTGTCTCATCCGGTCATCAGACTAAGCCCCAGTAACCCCTCTGTTATCTTGTCAGGGGTGAATGATGGGACCTCTCAAGATCTCCGCAATGACCACACCTCCCTGCTTCATACTCAGATCCACACTTCCGACACAAACCTTGGAACTGAAGCCATATCTGCCGAAGAAGTCTCAAATGAGAGCAACAAGCCATCACCCCTGACAGCAGCGGCAGCAGCAGCAGCAGCAGCATCCACTCCACATGCGCAGGCTGCCAGTTTGACCTATGACCCCCTAGCTCAGCCCACCTGCGAGGCAGAAGCCCAATCACCAGCCTCAGAGCACAAACTTGACTCTGAACATTTACCTCTGGAGGACCACCTTTACTTCTCTAGTAGCGCTGCTCCTCCTTCACCTCCAATCAGATCCATTCTCCCGCCTGGCAAACTTGAGCCGCTTGACCCGCTGGATCCTCTTTCCCCAGCAGTGTCACCCAACACCATGGGCACCCGCAGGGTGCTGTACTGCCAGCTGTGCCCGCGGGTCTTCTTTTACCTCTCCGACCTTGAGCGACATGCCATCACTCATTCGCAGAAGAAGCCTCATGTTTGCCAGCAGTGTGGCAAGGCCTTCAAACGCTCCAGCCACCTGCAGGTCAGTGCAAAGAAATGTTCACAATCCCTGCACTCATAGTTAAACAGAAATAACGAGCAGATGTGACAAATGGTGCAAGGCGTAATAACAGAAGCAGTCGGATTAAGGGCCTTGCTCGAGGGCACCGCAGTGGTGGTGATGAATGAGGGGCAAGTGCAGCTTTTTCGTTTGAGCTTTCAGATTTCTAGGATTGAAACAACCTTCTTGTCACATGCCGGCCTCCGTAGCTTTCAGGCCACCACTGCTCGGCATTCAGTACCTTTCAGACTCTGATTTGCTGCTAATTGCTACATGCTACAGTGATGCTAGAAATGCAGATGTGAGAGCAGTTACAGTGAACCAAAACAAACACGCTGAAAGGCTCAGTAGAGGGGAGCTTTCACCCTGCTCACATACAAGTACTCATGATCCATTGCTATTATAGGGATATGAAATATATGTTCTAGTTTCTGTTGATTTTATAGAAAAAAAAAACTGCTTACTGTCTTACAGAGACACAAGCACATCCACACAGGCCAGAGGAACTTTGTGTGCCCCATCTGCGCCAAACGCTTCAGGGAGGCCGGCGAACTTCAGCGCCACCAAAGGGTGCACACCGGAGAGAAACCCTACCAGTGCCAACTTTGTCACACGCGCTTCGCGGAGCGCAACACACTACGTCGACACACCAAACGCAAGCACCCTTACCACCAAGTAGCCATGGAAATGCTCAACGAGAGAAGGGACCGGGGTGAAGGAGGATGCGGGGGAGGCGGCAGCGTGTCCGGAGTTCAGGAAGAAGAAGAGGACACTGCCGAGTGGTACAGCTCGACTGTGTCTAATTTGGAAAACTCAGAGTCTGAAATGGAAACTTAAAACAGCAATTTACATTCAAAGAAGGGAGCACTTGCAATGTTGATTTTAATGTTTGGAAGGTAAAAGTCATTTATTTATATGAATGTATATTATCATTCCACTTGATGGGCCAAAAATACAAAGTCTTCAAAATCATTAGTGAGTTTGAATTTGGTTTCAAATATGAAAAAAAATGTTGCATGAAAGGGGAAGATGATGTCTGCAGGATTTTGCTGAGTCAAAATATGAAGTACATAATATTAAGATTGGGAACACATCTCTATGAATCTGCATTCCCACACAATCCATGATGAAACCCTAAAGTGCTCAAAAAGAGGGATAACTTATTACTAAAACACTTCTCTGCTCTAGTTGTATATAAGAAGAGCTGCACTTCTGCACTATCTAATGTGAAAGATGTGATCTTTCTTACCGTCAGAGACACTGTGAGTCATTTGCACTCGTTTTATTTTATTTTGCTATATATTCACTTTTTTTAACATGGTGAATGAAAATGCTTACTGTCTTTTTTTTTTTTGTCGCCTGTTAATTTTATGTATTTATCATGTAAGACATTGACCAAACCTGTTCTAACATCAACACAATATTCAGATTTTTGTTTATTGTGGCATTGCGTTAACTTATTTCAATTAAATTTTGAAATCTGTAACTGAGTCTCACATTTTCTCTCTCGGGTTGTTTTTTTTTTTTTTTCTTTACAGTCTTGTAAAGAATAGTCTCTAATATGGCTTTGCATAAAATATTTGCAACAATTATAGCTCCTTTTTTAATGAACACTATAGGGCCAGGGTCCATATCAATCCTTAATTTAAGATGTTTTTTTTTTGAGGGGGGGGGCTTGATTCTCTTCATTAATCAACGGACGACATATGAAGAAAGAGACACCTGATACGCATCTGTTGTGGCATTCAAGATGACCGCTTGGACTCGCCTTTGGGGAGTAATTGAGTTTGTAAGACAGTCGTCTGTTTTTTTGCACTCTCAATTTTCTGCTCCATTTAAGCCATGGAGCCTAACAGAGCTAAGCTGAAGATAACTTATTAAATGCTGTGTTGCTCAAATGACCCGGCTGGGTTCTCATGGCTGTCTCATGGCTTATTTCTGCACTGGCCCCTCTATGAATAGCGATGATTTGGCATGCTGAAAAAGCCTGCTGCTGTATTATAGTTTGGCAAATTCACTTTTATCAAGGGTCAGTTGAAGGAGAGCGGTGTGTGAGGGGTGTGTGGCGCCAAGGTTAATCAAGCAGTTCCCCTGATAATAGGGACTGCTGCCGGGGGATGACTTGTTCTTGGAGATAGTGGAGTATTTGCTCAGGTAAAACAGAACGAGCCGATATTTAAAGCCCCATTAAATGTTTGACATTTATTTGAATAAATAACCTGCAACTCGGAGAGAAAGTGCTCTTAATTGAATAAAGGAGCTTTGATCTCAGTAGGACTTACAGAGAAATTTGTTACACTGTTGAATACAGTGCACAGTCATAACTGTGGTTGGGTGACATCGCATTACTCTGTTACTATATTGTGTTTAAATATCAGAAATTTTGCATTTTTTTTGTCAGTGAAGCTGTCACATCAATCAATATATATATATTTTTGTTTAGTCCATCGTACCTTTATTACAGATTCCACACTGGGGAGACTTGGATCCACATGCAACAAAAGCTCCTTGCCAGAAATGAGCCAACGAGTGCATTAGTGGCACCTTAAATGGGAGTGTTGCCCCAGTTCGATGAAAAATCTTTATTTACTAGCCATTCAAACCTCTCAGTGAGCAATTTCAATTTCAATGACAATGTGATCAAAATTCTACACAGAATATAGGAACAGGTTTATGTATCACAACGTTGCACGTGTGGTGATCAGAGGCCATCCGTATCCTTTATATTGACACCCTGCGAGTCAGCCCATAAAAACCAACAGCTGCTCCTGACTGCTGTGAGGTAGAAACTCCCTTCAAGTCTTGTGTACTTGTTGTTAAGGTCACTCTGAGGGTTTAGCCGTTAAATCAATGCTGATCTGTCAGGGAAAAAGAGAATAAATTGACACAAACCAGATTCTGGTTCCCTAATTGACACCGCTGGGCAGTTGCATTGCTGATCCTACAAGGCCCTCTATGCATGATGATGATGATGAATATTCAACTGATCAAGTGTGTGTGAGACCGGCAGTGCAGCAGGAAGCCAAGAGCTGCGTGTGTGTGTGTGCGTGTGTGTGTGTGTGTGTGTGTGTTTGAGTAGCTCCCCGTCACTTCATCTGATGGTATTTTGTGTGACACGTAACCCTGCAGGTTAGATGAAGC
>CAAKHG010012514.1:4420-15266 GCA_901007715.1 Dactylopterus volitans | reverse complement strand
ATGCTTCTCTGAGAGTTTCCACTGCCTTGTGGTTGTGTGTGTGTGTGTGTGTGTGTGTGTGTGTGTGTGTATGTGTGTGTAAGTGTAATTTAGTCATTTAGCAAAGCGGTCTTATTCAAAAAAAAAAACAACAACTGTGGACTGAAAAAAGCTCACTAGGTCTTTCGTGCTAAGATTGACAAACAAATTCCAGATTTACCGTATGCCTCCATCACATCTATTATTAAGGTCCATGAAATGTGATATTTGTATTCCTGAAACTGCTGTTTTAATGAGTCTAAATTTAATTTACAAGCAAGAAGGGCACGTAGAGTGCATACTTCTGCCAAGGTGCATGTAATGTTTCCAGAGGACAATGTCCAGATCTGCTCCATAATTCAGTGGGTAATCTCTTTGTTCACGCACCGCCCCACCATCAAGTTTCATGGAGAACAGTTAGTTTGTCTTGAAATTCCACAGACAGGAGGGCATTCCAGGGGCACAGATATCCCCCAATATCAGTTGTAAAGAAATAATCTCTTAGTAATTATAGCAGAAGTGAAAAAACATATCTGAACTACACAGTACTATGTATCTGCAAAACACTCAAGTCCGCCAGTACATTATTTACATTAAGGATTTGAAGGAATTGAATAAGAATTAAGTGTAAAATGTGTTTTTTGAGGCCACAGTGACCCCGACCTTTGACCACCAACTCTAATCATTTCATCCTTGAGTGTAAGTGAATGTCTGTGACATGAAATTCCCATGCAGGCTTCCTGAGATATCTCATTCGTTAAATTGAGATATTTAATCATGTTGATTTAAAAATTCATCACCCCAAATAAGATTACGGCATGGTGAATGGCATAAATAGAATGGCAAAATCTCACATTTCTATTATAAGCACGCAAGTGTTTGCAAAAGGCTTCAGTCGCCCGACAGTATTGCTGTTCCCACATATACTGTTGATTCAGGGAATAATGTGTTTGTGTGTGACTGAAATACTTGACTTGGGTGGCAACATAGGATAGAAGGGCTTGTGTGTCACAAGGTGAAAATACAGAACTGTGACCATGCCCACAACCTAATACACAACCTGGTTTGCATAACGCTTTCATTAGCAGGATCATTTAGTTTTTTTGTTATCTCCTGTGCATCTGTTTAATGGACCTGGAGGCTAAAGATGTTGTACGATTGCCAATACAAAGTGCACCATATTTAGACATTTGCTTTACATCAGAACCCATGAGACTCAATCAACACTCACCCATGACTCATCACCCTTCCTTTCACATGAAATCAGAGTCTGCTGAAATGTCAGTGGGTGCTGCAGCAGGCCTATCTAAGGAAACGACTTCACACAAAAATGGCAGCACATGGAGGGAAAAAAAAGGGTTTTCTGAGACCTAACCAATTATTTTCTGACCAACAAACAGCATTTCTACGACCTGAGGCTTGTGACTCAGAGTGTGACGTTATCACAGCTGCATCACGCTATGTTGCCCTCACACAGGCTACAATCTTACGGCGTATAAATCACTTCCTGATTACTGCAGCAAAGATGAGCAGCTTCATGGCACCCACTCAGGTTCCTCTTTGGGGCATTGAAACAAGAGCAGGCTGAGTATCATCTAGTACTGAACCAACATGTGCGCGCGCACACACACACACACACACACACACACACACACATATATATATGAGCATGTAGATCCCTGAGGTGTACTATAAAGTGCTTCAAAGGTTGCCATGGCTGTCTCTCATCTCTCCATGTTGACAGGGTGGTGGCAGCCTGCTGTCAGGATGTACCGGCGCTTGTTGTCATCAGGAGACAGAGCAAATAGGGAAGCCTGACTGCCTCACCCATTAGCCACGCAAGTACACACAAACACACACACAGTTGTCAGACTTGCTCTCACTCACAACCTTTAGAACAACTGCAGGTAAGAAAGTTCTGCACTACAAACAAAGCCCAACTCGATGGGTATCATAGTATTCTTTTTTTTCTTTCTCTCGCTGATTTGCCGCGTGTATCACTTAACACTGCAGAGGCACAGACGGATCACAATCCTCCCCATCTCTCCCTCTCTTTGCTTGTAATGGATGCCTTGAGCATCTGTGACTGAGGGGGTAATGCACCAGAGGAGTATTGAACAGCACTTTCTGAATGTCTCCACTTGTCTGATGCTGACGAGATGGCTGCCAAAACACAGTCAAAGCAGAGGAGGACGATGCGAAGCGAGCTGAGAAACGATGGCTATGACAGCTGAACAGGCAAAGCGAGACGTGAAACAAAGACACCAAGACAAGGGACGGGCATTGCAAACGGAGCGTGCTATCAGTCTACACAAACACTGACTATGCAGAGGAGAGACGATGAAGAGTGCCGTGCTCTTCAGGTGCATTCAAAATTCATGAAGTGAATGGGAGAGAATCTTTTTGTTAGAAGCTGCCAAAGTGAGTTTCTTCAAAACACCCAGTAGGGGGCATTTGTACTTGTTGCATGGGGTTGATTGCGGTTGTTGCTGACTGCTGTTATCAGTGCTGCTCTCATAGCGCCGCAAACAATTTATCAATATCATAAATGTGTGGAATAAAGAGCATTTCTCAGAGAAACATGCAAAAAAACAGATTGACAACTTTTTTTTATTGCGTGTCAGGCCGCACATTCAGCACCCCCTGTATCATTTTCTCATTGTGGAAATGAAACCTTTGAATACATGAAAATTGTTCCATGCAGGAGACGTGCGCAAAGTTTTAACAGGAATATGGAAAAAATGTTCCTCCCCTGGTTTGAAGGGAGGAGCGGGGGATGTGAGGTGAGGCATGCATTAACACCCATTCATCTTGTTGCTTTTATCTCGCTCCTTCAGTCACTCAGTCCTTCCCTTTCTCCATCTCCCGAATGAGACACACACACACACACACACACACATTGTGAACTCACTAAAGACGATTCATCTGCGCACGCATGCTTGTGCAGATGTGGAGAGAGAGAGTCTGGATGGTTTCAGCAGCAGGAGACGAAAAAAAAACCTATAGATGTACATTCACATGAGTCTGATCGGTTAATCTAAAGACATTGTTTTATTCAAACCAGCCAAACAGGGAGGCCGAATTGTTTTCCCCACTCTGTTTAGGAGATCACAATGAACATGATTTATGAATGTCAATCAGCTCAATCTAATGTTCTTCCTCAGTGAAATTCCTGGAATACAGATGTAAACACGATACACTCCGCAGGAGTAAACTCATCCATTATGTCCGGTGTAATGCACACACGCTCGACTTAAGCTGCAGAGGAACCGACAGACAAACAGAACTCATGTGACATAAGCATAATAGCTAGAGCAAGTCTCAGCTCAGCAGATATGCAGTTGCTTATTCGCAGTGTGTTCCCCAACCCCCAACTGACATTAGCCTCTCCTCACCCCATCAGCCAGCTGAAATCCTGCCAAAATATGCTCACTTAGATTTCATTTTTCCTTCTTCCTTCTCCCCTGCTTTTTCTCCCTTAGTTCCTCTCTCCTTCCATCCTTCATCTCTACTCTGAGCGCCAATTAAGGAAAACTGGCATTCTGGACAAGCCAGCATGAGGGGGAGGTTTTTGGTTTTTGGCCGAGTTCCCACCAGCGAGCAGAAGTCACCGAATAACTGTCCTGCCTGTTCTCTTCTGACCTGCTGCTTTGCAACAGCGGCTGGACAAGACTGCTGGCATATACCTGAGAGGCAGATGGGAGTGTCGGGGTGCGTGTTTGTGTGCGTGTGTGCGTGTGTGCGTGCGTGTGTGTGTGGATGCATGTGTGCACATCACCACTGGCACCGCTCGGTACCACCCGCCGCTGTACGTCACCGTGCGGAGCAGCAGGAGCGCTGCACTCCAGAAAGGGGAGGTGCACCACCCAGTGAGACTTGTTACTCAAAACATCCAAGATACTCATGTGCCACCCACAATTAGGAGCACACACACTGAGGCAACCCTCCTACGTGCCACATTCACCCAAATACATGATCTGTGGCAAAATCAACCGTTCCACGCCCATGTAATCTGTTTTTCCAGCGAGCCGTGTTGATATTAAAAACTGGTGTTTTCATCCAGTACCTGACCCACAGCCTCCCTCTCTTTATCTGTCTGGGGCTGTTATTTGAGCTTTGCTCCAGAAGCAGCATGCCAACACCGAAGCTCTGAGACTGCTGCTGACTGTGTTCAAGGCTTAAGCCTTAGCTAAAACACCACCCAAAGGAGAAAATGTTAATTAAACAAAAGCAAACCTGGGGACCTCATGTGGAGAGGCACTGCTGCTTCATCTTTGATTAATAATTGCTAGCAGCGTGGAAAGAGATTTTCAATCTGGGAAACATATTAACAGATAGTGTTTTTGCTGCTTCGAGTAATCAGCAAAGTCCAGGTCATGCTGCAAAGCCTTGAATGTACACTGATCAAACTGCAAATGAGCGCCTCAGCGCATACGTCCGCTGATGCGTCGGTGTATGTATGTGTGAACATGATATTGCGTTTATGAATGTTCATCTGCCGCCTCCCCTGCGGCTCAGTCTGTGGTCTAAAATGCCAGCTGTGCTGTGGAGCAGTGACCTGTGAGGTGTCAGTGTGACCCGCCTGACCTGTGCCTTCCAGCCCATCTGACCCACTTCTCCAAAACACAACATTCATTTCTATAGTTTGACTCTAGAAAACACAAACCATGTGCTTCATAGGTCATGAGAAACAGTCATTTTTAGGCCATGTGAATTCATGTACATTGCAGCTTTACCCGCTGATATGCGAGGCTGGTGGCTACTCATAAACAAGCAGACTGCTGAGAAATGATTAGTCATTAATGATTAGGTTCCTTTTGCAGTGTTTACAGAGATATCAGGAGAATCGCCAGGCAGATATAAAAGATCAATTTGTCTTCTCATCATACACTGATGCAGAAAGGACTTTTCTAAATCCTATGGCACCAATATGGTCATGTCTGTATTTCACAGGACTCAGACACATTCGCACACTATATGTTTACGGCTAGTGCTAACAGCTAACACCCTGGACGAGAGTGCTCAAATGCAGTGGCTCAGAAACTTGACAATATTGTCATTGTTGTGTAAATACAGTCACACGTGCATACCTAATTGCACCATCCAACTGCGCGCGACAGTGCTGTTTAAATCTGTTCTTTGCAACACAAGACGATGTAGCTTAATGTTGATCTTTTCCCATTTAAGGTCACACACACAGAGTTCAGTCTCAGGGTCCTTTGGGATCAGCACTCCTTGGATGGCACGCTCTCTCCCAGCCTCTAAAAGAACCCGATATGGACAAGGGCATGCGTGTTGTGCATAGTTTACCTCACATAGTAGTCAAATAAGGTGAAAAAATGTTATTCAATTTAAACTCAAATGAGGAACTGAGCACCAAACCAGGTATGAAAGCTTTCCAAAGATAATCATGTTTCATCACATCTCATATGAAGACAGCAGCATAGGATTACAAGAACTTGATTTGACAATGTCCTGTGTAGATCTTATTATTATGAACTAGGAAACATTTAATTATTTCCAGGAGACCATATTAATATTGTAAAAACGCTTTTCTCGTATGCTACAACTTGTAATTGCCCCTAAAATTACAGATCTATCTCTCTATCATTTTCTATTTCCTACCGTACTCCCTTTAGATATCACAATTCATTGCCATGACTTGGCCTTTTTTCAACACTAATCCTAAACATGTGTTTTAAGTTACAGAGGAGAGCACTCAGGTACGAGCGCAATGCGTTCACATGATCAGTGTGTGTATACAGTTGTGGGTCAAATACAGCAGTGTTAGTGTTGCTGGTTCAGTCCAGTTTCCTGTTGATGTGGCGTCAAGCATTTCACCTTGAAAAAGACAACATCATAAACACACATGGCCATCCATCACCAAACAGCGTTACAGAACAGACACTGTGAACACATACTGTGGAGACTATGAGCTATATGACTGGGAGTTTAAGGCGCCACAAACCAAAAAAAAAAAAAAAACAAGAGGTTTGAGAGAAATATGATCAGGAGCTCTGTGTGCTTAGACGGGATGCCAGGTTTTAAAATACAACAGCGGAGGACACTGCTTCGAGGAAAAATTGACAGGACTGGAGAGGAGAAGGCTGAGGAGACAGACACAAATAGGAGAAATGATCTGAGGAAGAGCAGGATATGATCGGGGTGATTTTTCTCTCTCCTCTGTGCAGGCACACAGAAAAAGATGGAAGAAGAGCAAAGCAAACTGAGAAATGGGTTGAAAAGTGGATCTGAATTCTTGGAGACTGGCACTGTCCTTTGATTCCTGGGGCGCTCCGAGCAGGCATCTTGTTTCTAACACATAACAGATGGCTCTTATGGCCCTATCAACCACGTCTTTAGACAAGGTAGGGGCCTCTCTTCCTCCACAGACCCAGCAAGAGATGGAAAAACCACTATGACCTCTGCCTGTCACACCATGGCAAAATGTAATCGCATATCCTTGATTGTGTTCGGCAGTGCTCTCATAAGAATTATTGCCGTGTAAATCACGATGATAATGATGACGATGATGATGATAATTTCATCTAACGATGCAGCTCAAAATAAATGTTACATGGGAAATAGTTAACAGGGGAAACATTTGTTTGAAACTGAATCAGAAAACATCAAGTAAAATATGTTTGATAAATGCATGTTATCTCATCGTCTTCCACTTATTCCGGTAACGGGTTGCAGCCGATCCCAGCGAACGGCGGGGTACACCCTGGACGAGTCGCCAGCTCATCGCAGGGCCACATGAAGGACAGACAACCACGCACACCTACAGGCAATTTAGAGTAGCCAATTAACCTCAGCATGCTTTTGGAGGTGAACCCAGAGTATCTGGAGAGAACCCACGCAGAAAGCATGCAAACTCCACATAGAAAGATCCCAGGCCAGGAATCAAACCTGCGACCTTCTTGCTATGAGGCAACCACTGCTAACCACTGCACCACCTCGACACCCAATGCATGATTTCTTTTTGTCATTGTTAAACAAATGTCCAACTCATGGCATGTAAATTGGCACTTAATTACAATTGTAACTTGGGCATATTAAATAAATTGATGAAAAAGATAAATAACATTGCATTATGATTACTAATCTTTAAACTACTAAGTTTTGAGAGGACTTGATTTGATTAATCTGACACAAACAAAATTGTCACTGTAAAAAAGAAGTAATAATCAGTGCTGATCTAAATCTACTACACCAAAACTGCATATAAAAATAAAATCATTCTCAAAAACTACAGAGTAAGTGATGCACTAAAGTAAATGAAACTGCATGCTGAGACATATTCTGTTATAAAACATGCATTCCTTTGAAACATCAAACAAATTCTATCGCAGTAACAGCAAAAGTAACAGAGAGCCACTCATTTTCCTACTCTGGGTAATGTCAGAATCTGCATCCTTAAGTTCTGGTTAGGATGTTTTTCTGGTTTGTGTTCTTTGTTTATCCATCCAATTTCCCATCCGGGGGACATTGGGATACGCAAAAACAGCTGAGCAAAGACGCTTGTCTGGGGACTGGGATAGGAAACTCCCCCCTTTTGCTCATCCTCTTTCCAAATGGGCCTAACAGCATTTCTTTACTTTCTTACTTTACTGACACGTGAATTATGAGATAAAATAATATTTGGCAGACGTAACCTCAGCTGCACGCCCATCTCAGTCAGTCCATTACAGATAAGCACCATTGGCAGCTTCCTCTGGCCCGGCTACCCCTCACACCTCTTCTGTTCGCCATTTACTCCTCCCCACAACAGTTAGTGGTCCAGCCACATGGTGCAAGCCACTAAAACTCCCATATATACACACACGCACACCCTCAAACACAAACCCTGATCCAGCTACAAAGCTCCTTTTGTTCTATTCCACCCAAGGAAAACGGCAAAGCATGCAACCCCTTCACAGCAAAATCGGAGTAAGTGCAACCCACAGAAGGGGAAGGGAGGCGGCTGAGCATGTTCTCTTGCCTCATCTGGAAAGTGTTGCATGTGTATGCACTTAAAATGTTCCTTCTCAAGTCTTTATGAATGGCACATTACAGCAAAGCAATTTACTGCTATCAGTGCTAATAGAGGGTAGAGAGGGTGGAGTTCCATCGCAAACCACCAACATTCAGGTGACTCCAATCAGATACTTTCCCTGAAGTTATAACTGCCTAATGACTACCATCAGATATGGCAGATGGGACTCAGGCCTGTTCTGATCCTGACTTCACAAATGGCTAATAAATGCAAGATTGTTTGTTGTCGTTGTGGAGCATTTGCGGATTTAGTGTAAACAGCAAGATAGGTTGCAGCCAGCATTTCGTGAGCCGGCTGTTTGGTTCCCGCCGACATCTGAGATGTTTCGCACAGAGAATCAAAGCTGACTTTGGACGTTTGTGTTTCGGTGAGTCTCTAGGCTCTGACCGGTTTGGCAAGGGCCGATGTTTGGACGAGCATTGTGGGGTCACTAAGTGGTCGGTCACACTCAGTGCAGCTTTCAGGTCCTACCTGTTCTTTCACTCTGCTCTGGGATTTCGGTGGTGGCGTGCTGCTCCCAGTCGGGCTCCCACCGGCCCTGGACAGGCCCCTTCTCTTCTTCACTCGATGGGGGATCCGCCTCGCCACCCTCCGAGAGACACACACACAGAGATGCCTCAGTCCGCCGTGCAGTCTCCCTCTCAAGGAGGAAGTGATGGTAAGATCTTAGAGTGCTTACAGTCACACAACCACAGAACATTATACCAGCGACTACATTTTTCCAAATTTCCCTGCATCTTTTTCATCCACTTCCCCATTACACACCGAGCAAGAATGCAATGGAAACTGTTGAGGTCCAACTTATGCCACAGATAAGAATTGCTTACCAGACAGCAGTTTCAGTGTACATTTAAAACCCAGCAACATTATCGCCCATCTGTGCTGATGGAGGTTGATTATAATTGCTGTTTTCAGTGCGATATTTCCAGTTAGATGCTCTTTGACCTACATGGGATTGTTTATGGCCAGATGGTTTAATCAGGGCTACTCTGCTCCCTTTTCCTCGTACACATTCAGAATTCCTCCCAAGCAGTGAACAGAGACTAAGAACCTCTCTCTCTCTCTCTCTCTCTCCCTCTCTTCCTCTCTCTCTCTCTCTCAGCTGGTGTGGCTTAAGCATAAAACGTAAAAACCTGATGATAAAAATGATGATGACAGATAATGACAAGGGCCGGAGATAAAAGTGCTCAGTGTGCTCTCTTCACACTGGGGAAGAAAAAAAAATACCTCCATATGCTTGTTTGATTCCTTTTTCATTTCTGGCATTATGTTTTTGTGAAAACAACCAGCAATTACATGAGTAAAGCTCAAGAGATCCAATATCACAGACTAACAACTCACCCACTGTTGATTGGGCATGGCCACGGACGTGAGCACATCAGCCATGGCTCCCAACATCTGGTCGGTGCGTCCCTGATTTTTCTGCAGAGCCTTCATTCTCCCCACGCCAACAAATACTCTTACCTCCCCGAGCACTCTGTTTCCTCTGCTGCTTCAGCCTTGGATCTCCAAGAATCACACTCTTTCCTTGTTGCCCTTATCTCTCTTGTCCCCTTATAGTCTGCTCCCGTAGCTTTTTTGTCTGGCACAGACTGGGAGACACGCCACTGTAGCCCACCTTCAAACCTCATGCACATGAATAATTGATCCCAAAAAAAAAGGGGGATGTTTTTTTTCTGTCTAGACCTGAGAATGACCCGCCCGAGCTTGTCCCTGTCTTTCCTCCCCCTGCACACGCAGGTGAGCTGGCTGGAGGTGTCCCTTATCTCCAGGTTAGTCCAGAGCGCATCTCCGCTTCGTCCTCTCAATACCACGCAAAGGTTTTCTTGGAACTTCTTTTTCTTGTCTTCTTCTAATGAGGAATCTCGTGGGGAAGTTTTTTTTGGTTTTGTTTTGTTTTTGATGAATTGATCTTCTCTTGTCCTTCTCGCTTACTACTCAACTGGTGGGACTTCAGGACTGAGCACATCACCCTCCCTGAAATCCTCCTTTCTTCTTCTTCATTGGCTATAGGGGTTTCCCTACCCTCCTCCCCCAAGGCCTCTCCTCCCTCCATCATTCTTTCTCTTCTGTCATTTCTTCCTCTTTGTCTTCACTACCTGGAGAATTTCCCCCCAAAATCAAACTATTTAAATCTTTCCTACACCTCTTCTTGCCTTTCTTTG
Organism: Dactylopterus volitans; assembly: GCA_901007715.1. Lineage (NCBI taxonomy): Eukaryota > Metazoa > Chordata > Actinopteri > Syngnathiformes > Dactylopteridae > Dactylopterus > Dactylopterus volitans. The sequence goes on along the minus strand of CAAKHG010012514.1, from coordinate 5,045 downwards.
AACTATCTTGGCACCCTACACTGTTTCTTCATCTATGCCCGAGTCTCTGGCAGTGACACATGGATTGTGTGAACTCTTGAGCAGCAGAGCAGCCCCAAATAAGGTATGAACACACAACCCATGAAGCTCAACGATTTCAGAGACTGTCATCGATTGCACACGCATCTTACTCAACTTCTTAAGCTTTGTTCATCAGCAGATCAGAATGGTTTGTTGATAGTTTGAAGACTATTTGCCATGAGAGTTAAGTAGGCTTGCAACATTTTTGACTGGCAGAATGAAACTGCCGGCCACGCGGCGCATGTGTCATGGAAAGAACCGAGTGGACATATGTGCTCTAGCGTGTGAGTGTGCGTGTGTGTATTCAGGGAAGGGGGGTGGGCGGGCAGGTATTGCTCAACTTTACAATCTTTTCATACTGTAAATATCCAAGGATCAAGGAGGTCACATCTGCTTGTTAGCAAAACTGCCAGATATATCCAAACTTGGTAAAGGTGTAGAACTCGAGAAGAGCCCACAATTCAGGTGAAAGATCCATTTAAAATGGTGAGAAACTACATTTTGTTTGTTTTTTACATGGTCAGCGGAGGAGGTCTGTGCTCTACATTATGCCCCACTATTTCAG
>CAAKHG010012503.1:34919-52940 GCA_901007715.1 Dactylopterus volitans | reverse complement strand
CCCCCCCACACACACACACACACAACCGCCGGAGCTCATGGCAGTTGTGATGCTGTCAGCTGTCCCTCAGCGCCAGTATAAAGGGGCCTATAAATGATATCTACAATCTCATCAGTGAGCAACAGGCAGCCCATCCAGATGCTTTTTTTCATGGCTGCAGGGGACTTCAGCCATGAAAGGAACTCTTACGTCTTTATGGCCAAGGTTCCACCACCATCTGAATCATGGGTCAAAAATATACCACATTTTATATTTATGCATTCATAAGTTTTAAAAACTCCCAGTGAACCGTCTCCCCTCCCCACCTGGGCAAAGCTCCACAGAGTACTGTTTTTCAAAACATTAAAGGAGGTTGCCATAGCAACTTGCACACCTGTTAGTGTGTGAAAGCAAATTAATTTGCAGTGCAAAATTAATTGCTTTGGAATAAATTCATTTAATGCACGTATGCATTTCTGTTTTTTTTAGTTATATTTTTTTTGAGATTTTAGTTGCATTCATAGCCTTACACATAAAAGCAACAACAACAAAAACCACCGTGAGAATGGATTTATCTTTTTTTAATACTCTGGTATTGGCAGTGGAATCAATATGGAATCAAGGTTAATTTCCATCAATGATAAGTAATGAAAAAATATTTAAAAAAAAAATAGATATGAAATACTAGTGCTGTCGGGGGAACAAAATCAACCAACTAATCACAGAGTTTACTGTGAGTAATTGCTTTTTTCTTCTTCAGACTGAAGCTTCTAATAATGGATATCTAAATATGCTTAAATGTTTATGTCAAATCATTTCTCTCAGTCCTTTATCCTCTACCTTGTTAATTGGGTGGCAGCCTTTAGCCGTCCAATTAGCCGAAGCTTTACCGACCTTCTCGCTTACGGGTTTGCTTATTGGCCCACGGTTACCACAGACCTGTGATGTAGCCACTCGCGGCCAGAGTTGCGGTTGGGTGTTTTTCTTTGAGGCAATTTGTCAGTGATGAATTACTTCTTCTGTGGTGGTTAAATGCAGCTTTGCAAACTGTGAAGGTTACTTTAGTTTCCCCCAAATATCCGTCGAGAAACTTTCTAAAGCTAAACTTTTCGCCCAAAAACCCCCGACCTCGTCCTCCTCCATCCTCGGCCAAAACGGTTTGGTGTGGTACGCGTCCTCATAACTCACAGGTTTCTTCCTCTTCTTCTATTGTTTTTGTTTTTGTTTTGTTTTGCTTTGCTTTCTAGCTGCTGGTCAGCAAAGGTCAACGCCACAGCGAGTAAATTAAGCGCAGCTGCGCCCTCCATCTTCTCATGATTGTTTTGGGCGCCCGCTTTAACTGCGAGAACGCGTTGACACAAAAAATTAGCACATCAATTTTGACCGTCACGAGAAAAAAAACAAAAAAAACATTTTGGCTCACTGAAATACAAATAAACATAAAGCTTTCCCAGAAATACCCCCAAAAACTGTGTTTACAGAACCAATTAAAATATAATGAATTATAAAGAAAATTTCCTCATTTTTCACACACACACGCACGCACGCACGCACACAAACACACCTTAGAATTACACAATACGTCTTATGGAGTTTTTTCTTGCCCATTACGAGTGCCTCTAACAGAAACTTAGAGTAAAAAAAAAAAACCTGAAGTAGAACTGAAAAAAACTAATTAATACCATATTTGACAACAAAAAAAGGCAAATATAAAATGATACTGGAACAAGAAACAAAAAAGCGATCTCTCCTTGAAGTGGTGTGTGTGTGACTCATCCCCACACAACAATATTACAGCTCTGACAGTAGAATTGAGGGCACTCTTCACTGTGTTGAATTGCGTTAGTTTCATCTCTCTGTGACATGAAATTTAAAAGGGTAAACATATGCAAAGTGACACACTGAACCAGGCAATCATTTTATCATTCACCGGGAACATATTAACAGTTGCCATGGTAGATGTTTATCATGCAACAGGTCCACACATTCTCTACTGATTGGGGCTATTACCTCGCCGCAAATGGCATTTCAACCAACTGTCACTGTCTGAAAATGATTTAAATTAACAATGATGCAGGTGCTCCTTAAAACCTGGAAAAAAAAAAAAAAAAAAGCATTAAGTCTGGATGAAAGGGCTGAAAATTGAGCCTGAATGAGAAGCTAAGCCATGCAAGTTAGTCACTTATAGTCATGTTAGACATTATGTTTTCTTGTTTTTAAATCGGTAAATCTGTGCGACAACCATGTACACAAACATTTTACAAATGCTTCCTTCTATCCCATTTTTATGAAGCTAAATAAACGTGAGGGAAATCTTGAATTGCGTGTTTTTGATAACTACGTTTCCATTTCAGCAGTGACATTTCTGGTGCAGCTCGTTTCATATGTGACCGCGTTGTTGCATTTGGCTCTTTGTATTCGATTTGCGGGAAATCACGAATCACAGAAATGCCTCCGCTCCGTAACCCAAACTGTCAGATGGCGCGAGGGGTCCTTCAGAAATAATTAGTTTGTCAGATGCTGTCAGGAACAGTAATGCAAATCAAGGTCCAACATCTTGTTTTGTGATAATTTATTGATCCGACCAGAGAAGATAGCCTCTAATTTACTAATGGAGACTGACTGAGAGCAGAAAACACAGAGGAGAGTGGAGCCTTTCTCAGTTGGACAGATCTTTTTTTCTTTTAATTTTTTTTTTTTTAATGTCTTATCTGAACAGCTAGCTAATAGAAATTCTCTCTTCCCTCAAATATGGGAAAGATATTCATCACACTGCTCTCAGTAAGAAGATGCGGTGATGCATTTTGGACAGACCAATTTCCCTGGAAGATTAGGGAGACTAATATGTTCTTTTGTTTGTATATGTTATGTGTGTTTATGAATAAATGTATATTTATATGCATTTATGTATAAGGTCTTGGGATGTCCTGCTGTCTGTGTTGACGCCTTGTCTTGTTGGGTCAAAATTTAGAATGAGGCCAGTGCCAATGTTGATCTACTGACGCTACAGAAAACTCAGAGGAGTCACTGAGTTTTCTAATAGCAGAGACCTGCAGGGGCTTTAATCTCCCTCCCAGGGGTAGTTTCCCGTCAAGATTATGTATCAGGCACCGACTGATTCATTTGCCCCGTATGCTGATTCTGAATTCGACACGACGCTTTTTCTGAGGCTGCAGCTCGAGGAGCACTTTATTGCCTCTGAGATCTCTTTCCTTTGCGAGCTTACGAGACCATTCTTCCTCAGTTCTCGCTGCAGAGCTCTGTGCGTGCTGTCACAGTTCACTTTGGCGGCCACATTTGTCGATAGCGCATCGAGATATGATACTCAAATGAGCTCGGCCCGGAGGCGGTTGCAGCTGAACGGTGTGGAGCATTTTGCCTGATTGTCTTTGCTGAGCGACTTTAACCTGCTCAACTGGCCTCCCGTTGCAAAGGGGGGACGTTTGTGGTTGCGTGCTCGCAGCGTTGTGAGAGTGATGGGCATCATGTACAGCTAACTTGGTAGCAAAGAGCTTGCTTATCAGTAACTGACTCCCGTGTGAGACCTGAGAGCGGAATGGTGGCATTATTATTACCTGGAGGGAGTCGTCCGCGATTGGACGACGGAGGGACGTTAGAATAATCTAAATCAAACCATGGGAAACGAGGAATGAAGAATAAAATTTGAGAGTGAACAGTTGTTATAATGCCTATTAATGCCAAAATAATTAATTCAAGAAAAAAAAAACCCATGCAATTAACACTTAACATTTAAGAGATGTGTGCATCTTTGGCAGAAGAAGTACAGATTGTCATCAAGAGCAGTTTGGCCACTTGGGGGCAGCAGAAAAAATAAGTTGCACACTCAACACTGACGTTGTGTGCCCCATTTAGTTGATTTGTTTGCAGTCAATTGCTAATTTATCTGCGGTCAGCGTGAGGCAAAACAGGAAAGTTGCTGGCTGAACAGGTGAAAAATTAGAAAAATGTGTTACATCATTAGATGCCACAATATGAAATCAAATCATAGCTGTCTGAAGAGGAGTGACTGCATGTCCTCTAACATTGGAGCATGCTTGCCATGACATAGATGTGTCACTGGCAACGACATTGGTACAGTCTGTCAATCTTATGGTCTCATGTAATGTGAGTGATTAAGCTTTAGGCTTTACTTTCTTCATTAGTGATTGTTCCTGAGTGATACATAAAGTGATGCATGAACATTTAATTTGCGCAAAATAATTCATTCAAAACCTTCAGCCATTTCAAATGAAAGATGATATGACAGAATATGGCAAGCACATAAAGCAGAAACCAGAATTAGCATCGGTGTCAATCCGAAGTCAGCAGTCAAACTGTCTGTTAACTCCATAAATATTGCTGCATTTTATGTTTCAGTTGTGAAATTAATTTTGTTGACATCATATACCAATCAGTATTTGACTTACTTTTTAAAAAGCTTATATGTGGGTCTCTGATGTCCCCAAAACATGAAGTTTCTTAAAGCATGACTGAGCTCCTGCGTCTTGGCCGTAGCTTTAAATGCAAATGAGCTGTGACTGGCCACGCCCCTACCAGGAAGTGCATTCGGCCAGGCCTAACTCCAGTTTTTAAGATGTGCAGGTGTATCGCTGGCATCACAGGTGCTGTAGTCCAGTTGTTCAATTTTGACCCAGAACCTGAGCCGGGAGGAGAGGCTCCCCAAGAAGTTCAGACTCTGCAGCTACAGCAGGACTTTTCTCAATGGTGAGTCAACCATCGTTCATATCTTGGTATCTTGGTAGCCATTTTGTGCCATGAACGTGTATACGCTGTTTGGTGCGTTTTTGGAAGCTGAGGCTTCTGACAGGCCACAGGCATGAACCCCCTGGTACCACTTTTTGACCAAGGTTGTTCTAGAGCTCGTTCTTAGTTTGTGCTCGTGCTGGTTCTGAATTTGGTCAGCACGCAAACCCTCTAAGAACCCGGCTGCTTTTCCAGAGGAATATTAGCTACCCTGGTCACTATTTACGATGCTGATTCCCCAGCACTGGAAGAACAACAGTGACAGACCACTTGCGCTTGGCTTTGCGCGCCCGCGTTGTCAGCCGAACACGACCGGCCCGACGACACGCCACGCGTGGTGTCAATTTTAACAACGCTCTGGTTGTTAAAAAGGTTGTAGGTGGCTCTTTGTTCAAGTGCTCCTGGCCCAGAGACAGTTCTTTAGCTGTCAAAACACAAAGGGCTGGCGCCGGACCGCTACTGGAGCTGTCTTCGTGGAAAAGGGCTATGAGCGGTGCTCGGTTCTGTCACGTCTCCTGGATCTCCAGAGGCGTCCTCATCTGTCCCCCCGGCCCACTCCCCCCCTGTCGTAGGCGGAGTGCTTAGGTTTGCAGTGGTGTCCCCGCCGCCCCGTCCTGACATCCCAGGTCTTCCTTGCCGCGGTCCTGCTCAGCTCGCCTTGTTGCCTTGACTGCAAATGCCACAGCCGTTTTGTGCCTCGGGGAGTATGCAAAGATCAAATGGCCACGATTCAGTGTTGTGAACCACTGAGGAGGCAGAATGTCACCAGAGGTCTCCCCGGAGCTCACTCCGTGCCAGTGTGAATGGGCATGCTGATCGCTGGCTGATAGAGGTCTCAAGGATAACACCTGGGCTTTTTTTTTTTTTTTTTTTTTTCCTAGCTGCTGCCTGTCCGACTGACAGCTAAGATAGTGTTTGTTTGGAATATAATGTTGTGATTTCCCTCTTCTTTTTTTTTAAGCGTTTGAGAAGAGCTTTTTTTTTTTTTTCTTTCTTTCTTCTTTTTTTGCCCTGCATGAAATTGTTGCGGGGTTGTGGGAAACAAGACCTTGAATTATCTCGCGCAAACCGTTTGAAATAATGTCAGGCTTTGTTTGGGAATAATAAAAAAATAATAATAAAAAAAAAAAATTAAAAAAAATGAATTATGTGAGTTTAGAGCTAGTTTTTGCAGAAAGTTTAAACCCCAAATACTTGTGTAACCAGTAAGCACAGAGCCACACGACACCAATAATTTAGGAAACATAAAGTGCCAGATGAGTCATCTTTTAATGTGTAGAGGGATGCCACTTAAAGAGGTTATTTGCATTTGATTTTTGGAATCTGTCCCCTTACGGGTCTCTGCCTGTCTGAACCCTGCAAAATTTATGTTTGCATAATAACACTTACAGCATCGTTTTCACAGAGATGAATAAAGCCTCACACTTTTAAAATCATTTTCATGGCCTTGGGAATTAGAGCTTTTTGCACACTTCAGTAAGAATAGCCCTACTAAATGCTTGCACAAGATATCGCTGCTGTTACATAAACACTTAACGAGGCTGGCCCTCTTTTAACCGTTGCCATGCCGTCGGAGTGCATCGGTCCGTGGGTGGCGTGCAAACCGGCGCGGCGGCTGGTTGTCAGCACAAATGGGACCTCCTCATTGGCTCTTGTCACGCGCTCGGAGCGTAACTTTCAGTCATACGCCACACACACACGCGCACACACGCACGGAAAAAGAAATGAATTGGGCTTTGGCGAGGCCAAATTATTTGCAAGTAAATTGCAAGACTTCCATTCAGACAGAATTACCCCGAGAATGGATTGGGAAGGGTTGCCTGGGCCCACAATTGTTCTGCAGCAGAAGTATTCTTGTTGAAATGTGAGAGGCTCATTAGGCCTGGGTTTCCCTGATGAGACAGTTTAATTACATGCCACTGGGACTTGTGCAAGTGGTGGAGCTGTCATTATAACTTTTATTAGCACCGTGAACCGCTAAAATGTAGCATAAGTTCTTCATAATGTCATTGTTTTTCCCCGGGCTTGCGAGAGTCTTTGCGGCGGTGCGGGGGTCATTAAACATACATCTATTTATAAGCTGGCTTTTTACATTTGTACAGTCGGGGCCTTGGTCCTGTGAAATCCACGCCGCGCCTCCTGCTCGTGAAGGAAAGCTGCTTGACTTCAAGTTCAGAGACGCGGGGCTGCCGGGTCGGCCGAGGGTTTCGCCGGCTCGTGCGGCTTCTGCGTCGTGCGCACATTTGTGGTGTTTTTCTTCTTCTATATATATATATATATATATATATATATATATATATTTTTTTTTTTAATGGAGTCTGTGGCTATTGACGGAGAAGGGAAAAAAAAAAAAAAGGCTGACAAGTGTTTGGAAAAACCAATCTCGCCAGCAACTCCTTGACAGTGACAGGCAGCAAAACCCAGACTGCACTGTGCGCTCTCTGTTTGAGAGAGATTTACCTCTTTTATCCTTGAGCGCAACCCTGAGTCACACTTTTGATCCAAGAATTCTCCCGGTCCTCCCCGCGGATCAGAGGAAAATTGTTCCCATTTTCCTCTTCCATGGAGTCCTCTGTTTCCCCCCGTTGGCCCCAACTGTCTCTTTAGCATGCAGATGTGATTAGCTAATGTCACCATGCGGGAGGGCTGACGCAGCCCGTTCCCCTCTGCTGGAGTCGCATAGACGTTGCAATCCCAGGAAAATCAAATTATAGAGCCATTAATTTGTCTAGGTAATCCAGCCTGTCAGCTGCTCTGGAGAAGTAATCTCCCAGGACTGCGTTCATCAAGTGTGTGATGCCAGCAGAAGTGAAGCATTATCTAATTAACAGGAGGACAGAGTGGCTAGGATTTACATCTGGCCTGAATCACCTGCCGTCACACGGAAGCTGCGGTGACATGTAGGCGGAGCTGGATGTACATGAATCTGAAATATAATCCCCCGGGGATTACCTGTGAGGAAAAGCATTAGTTCCTAGAGTTCCCAGATTTCAAAGTAATCAAATTCTTCAGCTCGCTGTTGCTGGATGTTTTTCTGCGCGTGATTGATGCTTGAAACACTTTCTGGGTGAAAGACAGAAACCTTCTGTGAGTGTCTTCCGTAATTAAATGCCATCTGTCGATAGCGTGGCGCTGGCAAGGGAATTACAGGAAGACATTTTTGAGTGTTGCAGCGTCTCCACAAAGTCAATGTATATAAGACTTGTGTCTATTAATGGGAAGACAAATGCCCTCGTCAGCGAATCCTCACAAGGTGACTGTCCAATATTTGTGCACTGAGCTTATTTGTCCGGTTGAAAAGGACACTGAGAGCAATTACTGCAATTTCATTATACATTTTGCTTTTTTTTTTATATGCGTTCGCCTGCTGTGCCCTCTAAGGAGAACTGATGAACTTTCAACATTTCACGCAACCTCATTTAGAAGCTACAGTGCTTAAGAAAGTTCTTAGACCACCACTCATTGTAAGGTTTTATATATGCAGTACATATATTTCATCAGCTCTCTACATTTTACCATTTTGAAGAGGAATGAAGGAATTTCAAACTGAAGTGACCTTTTTATACCCAAATTTGAGCCGACCCATTGGTCATCCCTGAGATGTCAGAAATTAACCAGGCATAACATTCAACCACTAAAACTAATTTTTTTTCTGTTCTGGAGTCCAAGTAAATTACTAGAATTTCACATCTTAATCAATAAATAATAATGTGCTTTACTATTTTTTGTGGGTTTTTTGTAAAACAGTAAAATAAAAAAAATCATGGATGATAATAATAATTATTATTATTATTCCTTATTTTAGCATTAAAATATGACTTAGGCAAATTATATTCCACATACTGGTGGATTAATTGCCAAAACATAAAACATTTTTTTTGGTAATTTCCAATGCTGTTAACTTAGGGCAGCTGAGGCATAAACCTTGCATTGGGTGGCTGGGTAGTGATCTAATAAATTTATTAAGCACTGTACATTTATTCAAACTCATCATTATGAAGTAAAAACGGCTACATGAGGAAAAAATGTCTGCCACCAGGATGGATTTTAATCGTAAATATTAAGGGCCAATTTATGGCAAAAAAAGGGGAGATTCATCATCTTTCAACAACCAAAACTTACAATCGTTAGCTGGCCCCACTGACGGAAATCAGAATCAGAAATGTTTTATTAATCCTGGAGGAAATTGTATGGTCACAGTCGCAGTAGCTCCATGCCAGTGTAGATGGATATGAGATGCAGGAGGGAAGTGAAATGGTGGATGGTGGAGCAGCAATTGTGAAAATAGCAACTCTGCCCTGCAAAAGGGAGAGCACTGCTGAAGGAGGAAGAAAAGTTGGCAGCGGATGAGAGCTGGACGGAGTCGCAGGAGAGGAGATGGAACGAGGAGGGCTTTCTGTAGAGCGCGTGAAGCTCGCTTGTGAACACATCAGCGCGGCTCCCTTGCCGGCGTCGCAGTGATGACATCAAAATGTTTCATGCCATTTCTCTGACCCAGACTCCCTCTAGAATTTCACTCATTTTTTGCTACAGTAGGACCGATTTAGGCGCTTGTGTCCGCTGAGCAGTCTCACAGCATCGGCGGCGGCGATTCTATACAGTTGCAGGCGATTATTTTATGTGTATAAAAAAAATCTGATTAAATCAAATGAAATGAAAACCTCTACAACACCAAGAGCGGTGATAGTCTCACTTTCACAGTTTCTGATGTTGACCTAATTGCTGGCGAAAACGTTGTAGTCGCCGTCACTTGCAGAAATTTGGGGGTGGGGACCAAAACAAGAAACAAGCACATTCAGTGGAGTACAAACCCTTTTTAAAAGAGAAGTAAAATTGCAAATTGTTTACAGGCCCACTGCGCAGTTCAACTTTGGCTTGCTAGGGAGTGCCAGAGCGCGATCGCCCCACACCTCATTAGTCGACGGCGACAGTAAGGTAATACACCAGAATCTTCCAATATACGGTTCAAAATATGGCACCTCTGCTGGGTGAGTGGGGCTAACTTGGGTCAGTGGTTTCTTCTGCTGCCTCCGCTGCCTCTCACGCAGCGTTCACATCATCTCTGAACCTCGTGCACGTAGCCTGAGGGGAAGGGCGTCATTGCAGGGTGATCAGAAACCTGATTTAACTGCGCTTAGCTGCCTGAACACTGTGCCGCGTTAATATTCAGCGCGCATGCAAAAACACAGCTCGGCCACATCCAACCTGCTTGGTGGTACTGCAGGTCTGTTCCTCTTCTGCCTTTTGTAACTTCACAAGTTCATTAATTATTAACTTTTAGGAAAGACGAGGAGGTTCCGCCTGGAATATAACGCAGCATGCAACAAAAACTCCACATTTGCTCATTTGTACTCAGAATATTGGAAGTTGCTTTTAATGGGAAAGTAGAATGTTTAGTTTGGTTTTGTTTTCTTTTTGCACCCAACACAACCTTATTTTTATTTATTTTTTTTAATATAAAAATTTACTCTGCAATCCATAGTGCAGCAACAAGAAACTCTTTTAAAATAACAATTGTAGAGAGCTTTTGACAGGACAAAGACTCGTATGTTGGGCGTCGATATTGATCAATGTGCTGCGAAAGTTATCTCAAAAGAGAAAATGTTACATTTCATAAACTATTGTATCCATAACAACTATGAATGAGCTGGGTCTGGATTAATGTGCCATTGCCGATTTTTGAGAAACTCTGTTATGAGGTCTTGAAAGTTTTTAGAAAATGTTTAACGGTGCTACCGTACGTGTGTAAAAAAAAAAAAAAAAAAAAAAAAATCAGCTCACTGTTGAATTTGTCCGAATGATTTAAGCATATCATGAATCATTTTTATGGGACACTGACTTTGTACCTTTTGCGATATTGCGCTCTGTCACTCGAGCCGAGCGGGTGGGATGTTATGCGAGCACGGAGCCCTTCTCGGTGGTATAAGCTAGCTTGAAATTTTCAGTGCTGCCGTCGCAGGCAGAGCTGAAAAGACCAAAGTGGACATTGATGGAGGAAGCCCAAAAGTGAAAAGGAGAGAGGTTTTATCCTTATCTGCTGTAGGTCACTCAGTCAATGGAGCTGTTGGCTTCTACATTTTAACACAAAAGTGCTGTGGATCCAGATCTCAATACTTTCACAGACAGAAATGAGATCAGCCAGACGTGTGAGCAATGTTTAGACATGATTTCTTTCCTTTCTGTGCCTGTTTTGTATGTATGTATGTATGTATGTATGTATGTATGTATGTATGTATGTATGTATGTATGTATGTATGTATGTATGTATGTATGTATGTATGTATGTAGATATATATATAGATATATATCTATATATATATATTTTTTTACTGCCAGTTCTTTCTCCACCGACACGTCAACAGAATTAAACGTGCCGCCCCCCCGTGGCAGCCGCATAGTATCTGCGCCAGCCGCTCTTCACTCTGAAATGCACCTTGTTGCCGTTTCGATAGCCTCGAACGGGTGCACCAAACAGATTCTGATTATATTTGGAGGCGCAAGCAATAAAAGTTGGCTCTGAGTAGCTTTTAGAAGACGGGACGTGGCAAAGGTCAGATGACAAAGAGTGTGATGTTGCTCGGCACTGAGGGGACGAACGAACGGAGCTCAGTGGCTCCACTGAAGTGGTCCTGTGTTATGCGGGGAGAACACTCAAAGGGGATAATTAAAGAGCACACCAGCCCGTCGAGTGCATCTACGCCTCTCTCATTAGCAGACGTGAACAAAGTTGAATATTGCGAAGAAAATCTGGATTTGAAATACTCATTTTCTGCTTGATTAGATTTGAAACTGATGAGAAACTTGAAAGTGCAATTAGGCATTGATAATGTCAGTCTTTTTGAGGGGATCGCTGTGAGAAAGAGGGGAAACGGGGGAGCGGGATTGAGGAGCATGTCATCATTTTCATTTTACTGGGGTTTGAAAGCAAGTAATGATGTTAGCAAATCACCCGCTACTGAAAGACATTTGTTCTCATCCTGCTCTCTCTCTCTCTCTCTCTCTCTCTCTCTCTCTCTCTCTCTCCCTCTTTCTTTTTTGTCAAAGCTTTTCACCAGACATCCCACTTCTTAAAAAAAAAAAAAAATAAAAAAAAATAAGAAGAAGCTCTTCCTCTCCACTTCCCTCTTTTTTTTTTTTTTTTTTTGGTATTCACAGTGAGAGCTCAGGGTTATTACTCTGTAATCAAAATGGCACACCATTTGAGACAGCTCCTTCACAACGTGCAACACGTTTAACTCTGCAAAGATCCCTTTCAGCTCCGGCGACGCGCCAGGAGGAGTCTGGAGGCACACATTTAGCCAAAATAAAGAAATGGAGGATGCAAATAGGGCTTACTCTTATAATTGTGGATGTAATCATCGGCGGTGTTTGCGCGCAGGATGCTCAAAATTTGCCCGCACATACGGAAGCGAGTGGCTTATCATTGTCAACAAACCACTTCCTTTTTTTTGTGTGAAATTTGTATTCCACATATATTGCAACATTGTATTCCACTTCCCCCCCCCCCTTTTTTTTCTTTAGTGCACAAAAGCAGGGTGCCAAATAAAAGACCAGCTCCTCACGGTCTGAGGACATAACCGAAAACCTTCGCAAATGCCACTGTCGCTGCGATTATTTTTGTGTCGCAACAAACGGCCGCCGGGTGCGGATGATTGACAAGCTGTGAGTGCTAATTTCTCACGTTCTGCCGTTTGTTCCTCTGCGCCGACTCGCTGTTTATTCTGGAACGGCAACGCCGACGACGGCTGACGGCGACGCACGAGCGCGGACCTGTTTACACCGGTGGAAAAGGTTAGGAAGTGAGAGCTGTTTTGCACACCTGTGTTTGTTCGCCTTTTTCCACGTGGCTTTTGATTCATGCCATCCCCTCATTCCTCGCCTTTTTCCACTTTGAAAGTCTGCTGCCTGCCTCACCGTGTGCGTTTCTTTTTTGCCCAACAGCTACATTTCAGCTAAAAGTGATGTGCAGCCTGTGATACGGCGCGTACAAACAACAGGCTGGCAAAAGTGCCTCGCATCGACCGCGGCCGCCATCCTTGCAGTCAGCTCGCCGCGGAGCTGTTTAGCAACTTGCGTCATTGATCCTCTTAAAGTGAGTGCCCCCCTACAATCGGCATCCTATCACACCAGGGGGAAGCGGGGGAGTGCAAGAGGTGCAATTAGCTGCTCCCAGGAGCACCCAGGGAGTGACAGACAATCAACAAGGGAAGAGGGAGTGAGGGGGAGGAGGCAGAAACACAAAAGAGGAGAGGCGGAAGGGGGGGAAGGGAGGCAGAGGAAAAAGATGGTCATTACCCAAATGGGTCGTTATGCCCCATCTATCCATCCCGCGCTGCCACAGCCCCTCGCCCACACCACAGGAGTTTTAATTGGCCCAGTGCACAGTGTTTGCTCAAGCACTCGGCAAGTTTGGAGAAGGGCTCTGCGGAGGAATACGGTATAAGCTCAGTCATGCTGGAAATATATAAGGACGGAAAAGAGTGGGTAGAGGGTCCATTAGTGCGTGTGTGTGTGTGGTGTGCATATGCATCAACGTGTGTGTATTCAAACACACCTAGAACTCATATCAACATTGAGGATTTTATATCCAGCCATGTGGATAATGAGCAGCTGGAGTTTTGGTGATTTCCTGTGAGGGGCACATAAAGAGGAATCAGCAATCTTCAGGACTCATTATATTGCTGCTGTCACTGCATTAAAAGTACTGGTCACTAAACCTAAAGTCCCCGACAAGATGGAGGCTCGCTTACAGTAGGGCGCCACATGACTGAAAGCTTTCAGGAGCTGATTCGGCGAGAAATGCCGATCCCGATCAACCGCTGGCGGCCCAAACTGTGCTGTTTAAGGCTTCCGCATTCATAACCTTCACCGGTGCTGTGTTCATCATAAGTACCCGAATCCATATACCTTGCACCTCACAGAGGTGCGATGTTAATTCGAAACCCTTTGCAAGAGCAATAGTTGAACAGACTCTCGCCTCAGGCAGGTTAGAGCTGAAGCTCTCGGTTATAGGTGATGGAAAGATGGCAAGCTCTTGTCTATTTCAATCTGATGAATATTCTCTATGGGATTATTTCACCTGGTTTTAAAAAAAAAAAAAAAAAAAGGAGAATTCTTGGCTACAGCTTGTGTATGTGACACTACTGTCGTAGTTTAAGTGTCACATCAACTCCGGTTGACACCGCGCTGTCAGAAAGTCTTTAGCGGTACTGCAAAGCGGAGCCTTTCGAGTTTCGCCAGCTCACACTCACCTTCAGCACAGCAGAGCGTACTCTGCATGTCGCGCGAGAGCTGGTCGATAATCGGTTTAATCAGTTGATTGGGATTTATATTTCAGGCCATGTTCAAATTGATTTCACCCCTTAACAAGCCTGTGAAATGAGCATAGCACACACCCTGTATCCTAGGTTACCCCAACGAAAGCTGTTTTTGAACAATTATGAGTCAATGTATGTATCCCGCACTTTTGAAAAGAGCATTTTATTTATCAATTAATTCATTTATTTTCTTTATAATTTGGCTACAACCACTATAATTACTACTTTTTTTTTTTTAAACCAAACAGATGCCTGCAGAGGACCTATATATTTGGGATTTATGAGCTGCAAAACACAGCGGGACCACAGTTTTTAGCTTTACCTGGTCCAAGTTCAAATTTGATAACAATGCCGCAGAAAATGAATATTTTAAACATGCTCTCCTAAGATTATGTCGACACGGTTTTCAAAAAGGGGCAATTTTGGAGACTCAAAGAACTCTTGCTTCAAAGCAACTGAAGCATAAATACATCATAATGCTTTTTTTCCTTGTCGGCCCTTGGGTCTGCCGCTGACTGCTAAGGAGTTAATTTAGGATAGTTAATAGCCCCCGCCCCAGAAGTTCAGACACTAGGAAATATTGACATGGCAGTTGTTTATATGGGCTTGATTTGCAACATTTAGCATAACCCATTTTAATATTCAAAGTTGCTGGAGTGTCAGAGCAACACATTACTTCGTGTATCTCAAACTCGGGCCTACACCTGAGATGAGGGCGTATGTGGCACTGAAATGTGCACAAGACAGCAGCAGCAGGCCTATAAGCTAATAAGCGGCTATCATTGGCTCCCACAAGCAGCATAATTTTCCCCGCCACATCCTGCATGACAGGAAACCGCCCCGGTGGACTGCCATAAAAGATACGGCGCCATATTATTTATAGTTACGATATACAACTGGCTATCATGAAGGTGATAGAATAATGGCATCCTCGTCAGAACGCAGCCACCCGCGCTTCCCACGGTGTGAGAACAAGAGCATTAAATCCACTTCTTCCCTCCGACCTTTCACAATAAAAGCTGTACATGTTGAGTTGCCAGGTGAGGGTTGTCACTTCAGACATTTGGGTTTGCCAAAGCAAGCAGCAAATATTATTAGATGCCACTGCAGTCAGTTTTGGTACGTCGTGCTCACGGCTCTGGCACCTTCGCGCTCACACACACTGGCATGTCTGACTGGGCCAATTAATGGAGCCACCGCTAATGTTAGTGTTTGCAGCTGTGCTTTTGTCTGGCCTGAAAAGGGCCTATTAGTCCCCCTGCATATTTATGCAAGTTGCCACTCCTGCCTGCTTCTCACCAGATTGTTGCATGTCAAGTTTCGAACAAGTTCCAAGTCTGATACGGAGAACACTCCTCACTCCACACTCCACACTCCACGAGTCTCCAGCCCCCAGATTCAAAAACATTCAGGAAACACCAATGCTGTTGCTCTATAGATTGATTTCAGAGGCTGCAAGGGTGTCTTTGGGAATGATCAACTCAACTCAATACCCAAACACATTGAAGAATCGCAGGTCCATTGAATTTAACTGAAATCAATACTTTTGAAAATGGAACCGCTAAATGCACTAGCGGTGGACATTGATGCCAGTAGTTTAAAAATAGTTTTATGCGACGTGGCTCGGCAGTTTTTAGATAAGATTTTTTTTTTTTTCACTTTTCCATCACGAAGGAGTTTCGTTTGTATTGTGTTTTTTGGTGTGAAACAACATACTGGCTGACACAGTGAGCAGAGAGGATTGTTTTTTTTTTACAGTAGTTTGAGGTATCTTTGGTTGTTAATCAATCCAAAAAGATTCACACACATCTTTATTCCATAAGCTATCCCCGTGGTTTAATTGATATCACTATGTGAGACGTTTCTTCTCTCTCCCAGTAAAAAAAAAACAGCTGCTTGAAATGGAAGCGTTTGTTTACAGTGAGGATAATACTGAGGGCGGAAGAAATTAGGTTTGTGTCATGACGGCTACGTATTAAAACATGCGCCCCCAAAACATTAATTCAAGTTTGCACAATACGCTGAACTTCAGCCGTGGAAGAAAATTTTATTTGATCATGCACCCAGATCTGGCCTTTAAAGATGCAACGGCTGTGAAGTGGAGTCATGCTGGTAGATGGGCCTCTGTATCCCGACTTAGTGGCAAATAAGCTTTTTGATCAAGTTTGAGCTGTTGACTCAGCTCGGGGAGGGTTCTGTCTCTGGTGTGTTATGGAGAGTTCAAACCCCGCTGCACCCGTTCAAATATCTCCTCAATGCAGTGGGATTAAACCCCTCACGGTAATGTAACGCGCAGCTTAACATGCGGTGCCGGGATCAGACGCGCATTCAGATTCCGACACAACAGGATCGGCGCTAGCAAACTTCCAACATCGGGCCCAAATGTAAACATCAGGGGTGATGAAGGGATGTAACCCCCCCCTGAGACGGGCCTTGACGCATACTACAAATTTATGCATTGCCTCTGTGATTATACAATATATATATTTATTTTTTTTACAATTTATTGTGGCTCCTTGCTTTTTTTTCCCCCTTGGAAGCCAACGGTAGCGTTCAGTACGGGCCTCGGTGCAATCATCCGCCTTACAGACACTTTCTGATTTGGTCTGGAGCCCTGTTTTCCCTTTGGAAACGTCATACAATAAATCTATAATCAACACTGAATGCCTTTTATGAATATATTGTAGCCATTGTTCGATGATGGAGATTACCGGCGTGGAGGCAGTTCAGCCGTATTTATTTCCCAACTTTCTGTTGGTGCCTCTCAGCCATCGGGAGGCTGATTCAATGACTCTTACATATTTGCATATTGAAGGCCAAATGTAGAAATTTTTGGTGAAGCTTGTACAACACAGAAGTGTGCTGTGGTTGACAATAAATATATCTAGCGCTGGATTTAACTGGAGAGAGGTTTGCTGTCTTTACTTAGAATGGTGTTGTTGTTGTTTTTGAGACACTTTATTATTCCTGACACATGGGAGAAGAGTTTTGGGTATCAGAAAAGCTTGTTTATAATTTTCATCATGTCATTTCCCCAAAAACAAAAACAAAACAAAAAAAAATCTGTCAGATTTAATTACCGTTTTATTCTTTAATTTTTCCCCGATGGTCCCATAACGAGTCCTTAAATCGAAATGAAAGCGCTGCAGCAAACATAACCATCAAACGGTGTACAGTACATTGCTTGATTCTGCTTTATGAGGTTGATGTTTCAAAGTGCCATTCGGGGAATAAGTCCGGATGAACCAAAAGTTGGAAAAAATGGCTTTGGTCTCGGAGGATTAAAGAGGCCATATTGTGGTTTAGGGGGATTTTCTCTTTCATTCAGTGAGTTATATACTGTAGATCTGCAAAGCCCCAAAGGGAGATATTCTCTCCTACAGAAAACAATGGTCTTGTACTGGCTGAAATGCCCTATTATTGCAGTCCTGCTTTCCATGTCACCATATAACACATCATCATCCCCACCTCTGGTAATAGTTTTATTATTTATTTATTATTGTACCAATCAATTTAAGGTTCTTATACACTAGGGACATTTATTTGCTGAACACGTACACCTAAAAAAAAAGTCTTAGTATTCTAACAAAGCAGATTTTTTGGTATTTTGGCCCATGAGGCGATGACCGCCGACGGGCTTGACAGCACAGTCTCTCGAGCAGCGGAGCAATGAAACAGGAAATTATCCATTGAGCATCGACACCCTTCGATTTTACGACGAGATATTGTGTTATCTAATGTCAGCATAAGTGAAAAGTTAATTTCACAAAAGGCCCATAAAGAACCAAGCCGCCTCCCACCAAAATTGCCAAACAAATCGACGCTACGGCTTTGTGTTGCAAACTGCTTCGGTTATGGTCCTCTCAGTTTTATACACAAAGTCCACATTAAACACTTGTTACACGTTTGAACACATACTCGCGTTCTTTCTTTCTCCCTCTCTCTCCTAATTCACTCTGTT
>CAAKHG010012502.1:1793-16108 GCA_901007715.1 Dactylopterus volitans | reverse complement strand
TGAAAAACATCAGGCCATCCAAAGAGTGACTCGACTTTGCGGCATATCAACCAATGTCAAGTCCATGAGGTCCACTCACACACACACACACACACACACACACACACACACACACACACACACACACACGTTTTACCATTCTGAGCAGGAGTGAGGAACTTCAAACTGAATCCATCTTTTTAATATCCATATTCGAGCCGGCTCGCTGAGCGTCTGCAGAACCGAATCGAGCGAAACATTCAACCACTAAAGCCAATTTTTCTGTCCAGGAACGCGAGTGCAGAATTTGAAATAATAATGTGCTTTCTAGTTTTTCTGTCTGAATATCAGAACCATAATGGTGGGATAACAAATGTGCCCCGAGTCTCCAGCAGAAATCCATGTCAGCGTTTCGCTAACATCTGACGGAGGATCTACCAGCCGCAGGTCAGAAGGTTCCTTCACTGTGGAACCATCAGGAGGCAGGAAATTATTCAGGGGGAAACCGGGGAAGAGCAGGATGCAGAGAGATTCTGATGACACTTCCAGGAGTTTCACGGCGATTTCTCCAGGCCACCACAGGATCGGCCGTCTCATTGGCTGGGCTTTGAACCTCCCTGCAAGTGCAGTTGAGTACGTTCAGCAGTGTGATGCTACCTGTAGCCTTCTTCTTTGGGCAGGACCACGTCTCTGGGGCAGATGTTGGTGAACAGTCTGACAGGAGACTGCTTCCTGCCCGTCTTCCCGTGCTTGTACAGAGGATGGTTGTCATAGTCCACCTGAGAAGCAAATGCATATAAGTTCATGAGAAGCAAAAGGGTGAAAAAGACTCTGCAGTCAGCTCGGCTCCCTGAGGATGAACCTGCTCCTCCAGCCTGGAGGCACCGGCACTACCTGGTAGTCCAGCATGGTCAAAGAGGGGAGGCACTCCAGGATGCGAGGTTCAAAGAAGTACGGGAAGATCCACACCATGGGCATGTCGTCATCACCGCTCTCTGCACGCGTGCACACACACGCACACACACGCACACGCACGCATACACACACACACGCACACACACACACACACACACATAAACGAGAAGGATCAGTGTCATTTTTGGAGGCCAACCAATAGAATCAGCTGATACTTGCATGTCACAGATCTATGGTTGTTGGACCATGGACCTTTTTTTCATGGACCACTGACCTACTGTATGTTTACATGAGCTCGACCATGGACCTTTTTTAGCTTGGACTTCGGGCCATAGACCCTGTTTTACATGGACTTCAGGCCATGGACCCTGTTTTACGTGGACTATGGGCCTTGGACCCAGTTTTGCATGGACCCTGTTTTACGTGGATTTTGGGCCACGGACCCTGTTTTACATGGACTTTGGGCCTTGGACCCTGTTTTACGTGGACTTTGGGCCACGGACCCTGTTTTACATGGACTTTGGGCCTTGGACCCTGTTTTACATGGACTTTGGGCCTTGGACCCTGTTTTACATGGATCCTGGCTGGTGACAGGTGGTTTTGTCACATTTACACAGTTGATAATAACTGCCATCTAGTTCCAAGTGAATTCTTTTGCAGCCCAAAAAGCCAAAGATAGCAGAACATCTCACAGACTTGAGGAGCAAGTGAAGCAAACACCTCCGGCGGCGAGGAAGCGACACTGACCGGAGCTCTGCAGCTTCCTCCACATCTGCGAGATCAGAGTGAAGCTTCGCGCCAGCGGCTTCACCAGGCCGCCGAACGGAGGGTCGGCCACCATCACCAGCTTCTGCCCGTCGGACCCTCGGAGGAAGTTCTGCAGGACTCCTCTGGAGGCCTGACAGCAAGCACAGCGTTATTATCAGAGTCAAAAGACGGCCAACATCTCAGCAGATCGGCACTCGTACCTCGCCACCGAAGCAGTGGTGATTGAACATGTTGTAGTGACAGAACTCATCCTGGCTGTAGAACTGGGCATATCTGAAACACATGAAGAAATAGAAATAAGATATGCATCATTTTCTAGTATATTAAACGCTTTTTTAATTGAGAGCATATCTGATGCAGTGCTGCTCAGTTTCCTTTGTTCAGAAGCGGCGAGCTGCAAACACCAGAGCAAGTTTGAACCCATCTACGGTTCATGCACCCAGTTAGCAAACACACTCCAGATCCTGAGGTGTGTATCCGGG
Source organism: Dactylopterus volitans (assembly GCA_901007715.1). Classification (NCBI taxonomy): domain Eukaryota; kingdom Metazoa; phylum Chordata; class Actinopteri; order Syngnathiformes; family Dactylopteridae; genus Dactylopterus; species Dactylopterus volitans. The sequence continues at coordinate 13,964 of CAAKHG010012502.1, read as the reverse complement.
AAACGGCCAAGTGATTGCAGGCTGAAGCTTGTAGCCCATGAACACACCCTCCATGCGCCTCCCACACACCTACACACTCATACACACCTACACACCCCTCATAGAAACAGCCCAGGAGCAGACCTCAGGTAAGAACTGATAAAACACTCAAAAATCTGTTCAGACCGCCGTGAAAACGACGCTGGATCAGTTTGGGATTTTTTAATCTGCAGAGGAAACCAGGTCATGTGAAGCTCCGTGATATGAGCTCGGAATCCGTGTGTGCTACAACCTGAAGAACTGGTTTTTCCTTCAAACGCTGTCACGGCAAAAGAAGGGAAAATGCACGACAGGGTCCCGAACACCTGGGCTGGAGGTTCAATATACGCTTGCTTTCCTCTTAGGTGGAAATGGCAGAAAAAGAAGCCTCAGCTGCCCCGAGCGGGCGGTCAGCGGCGCCCCCTTCAGCACAGAGCGCTCTTGCGGCGCCCTCTACAGGCGCCGACGGTCAGGACAGACTGAGCTTCACGCCGCTGGATGCCAGCGACGACAGGGTTGTTCAGCCTTTCCCGCGCTCACCAAAACTCCAGCGCAGCAGCGCCAAGGCAGCGCCGCTCTCTCAGGTCAGCACGGCGGTGAAGGCGCCTTGCCTGTCGCAAAAATACGCGTAGCCAATCAGATTCCCTCAATCGTGAGTCAGACCAATACAAGACAGCGAGGCGAGGTGGAGTGCACCGGCACAGAGACTAAACGAGGGGTTTCTTCCAAACATGACAGCTACTGAAAATTCATTTAAAGTTTAGGTGGATTCATCTGCTGCTGAGAAATTTACCAAAAACTCCTGGTAACCGTGTCAAGATGTTACTCTTTTACTGAAGACACAGGAATATTTCCAGCTTTTGGTTTCAGAGGGTTTTCACATAATCCTTCAAACTGGCTGTCGACTGAGCGTGATGAGGTCCTGCGCTCGCATGAAAACATCTCCGTCTTTCTTCATCTCCTTCCATGTTCTGCAGGAGCAGCTGTCCAGACGGATGGAGGAGCTGCAGGCGGAGAGGTCCAAGGCGGAGGCCCACATCCAGTCTCTGAAGAAGCGCAAGGCGGACCTGTCCGTAAGTACGGACCCAGCAGCACCTCCACACGTCTGCGGTGAGCCGGCTTGACATGATCTGGGTTTTCCCCTGAAGAGAAGCACGGAGGTGATGAAGCAGCAGGTCCGAGAGCGCTTCGACGCCATGCGGGCCGTCTTGAAGCAGGACGAGCAGGCGGTGCTGGACTCTCTGGAGCTGGACCTCAGACGGACCAGGGCCAGACTGGACCAGGTTCTGAAGAACTGGGATCAACATTTGGACCAGGTCTCAAAGAACATCGACAGCACCCAGAGGGCGCTTAGTAAGAGTCCTGAGGAAGGCAGAGCGTCTTTGTCTGAGAACCTGAGGTGAAACACCAAAAAGATGAAGCTCCACCTCCTGAAGATCTTCATCCTCAACCAGTCTGTCTCGTTGTGATCTCTCTTTCAGCCCGAAGAAACCAGACGCATCCGAGGAGGAAATCCGGCTGAATAAGGAGAGATTTGAGAGGCTCCTGAAGACATTATCCTCCATCTCCAGGAGCCTGAGAGTCCAGCTGCAGAGGAGGAGTCTTCTGCTGGGTATGAAGATGATTTCTCCTGCGTGACATCAATGACTCGTTTAGGTCTGCAGGGTGACGCGAGTCATGTTCGGTTCTTTAGGGCAGGTGGGGGGAACCCCTCATTGTATCTCAGCAATCACTGGCTGGATGGTTGTGATGGTTGTTCTCCAGACGGTGACGCCCTCGGGCTTCACTGACCTCTGACATCTCCTCTGGCGCCACCATGAGGTTGACTTTCAGGAAACATTAAAACGTTTTCAACAGGTTGCACTGATATTAACAACAGATGCAGCAGGTCCCTGGAGAAGGAACTCTGATGTTTGCACCAGCGCCGCCAGCAGGCAGACTGATTAAAGTTCGGCATCTTTACGAATGTTTGCTTTCGGTGAAGTTTTAATCAGCTACGATTTTCCACATGTAGTTTTCATTAGTTGGTGTTTATGATAATAACTGCCATCTAGTTCCAAATTATATTTCCATTAGCTTTGATTATTTCCACGCCGGCTGCCAAGATTCTTGGCTGAAACAGCTGGAACACTGCTGGGCGGCGGCGGCGCCGCCGAGCGCTCGCTCACAGACGCCGCAACAGCCAACAGCCTGGATTTCCTGACTTTTTCATCTGGCGCCATCATGTGGTCAAACCTTCCATTTGACCAACACACACACACACACACACACACACACACACACTTAACTAAAGCAACGCAAGTTATTAAGTCAAATGGATTCAACTAGTCTCGAGATCTTAGGAGAAAATCCAGGAATGTTCCATGTTGGTTTGTGAAATCATTTAAGCTGCGTTCACGCTGCAGGTCTGAATGCTCGATGCCTATTTTTTTTAGCTGAGATCAGATTTTTACGCCCGGCTGTCCATTACACATAATTTAAATACAACCGCCATCAGACTCCAGCGTGAGCGGCGTACCAAGAACATGACGTGACGGCACGCCGCGTTCACGCAGGTTAATATGGGTGCTGGCACGTGTCGGCGTGAGTGAATCAATTTTGAAGACGTTCTGCAGTCAGAGCCGACAAAATTATGACCGAGGGACCAAGAGAAGGAGAAGCTTCAGAAAAAAGAGCAAAGATTTTAAAGAGGAGCAGTGGCTGCTTAAATCCATGGTGACCTCGCCGCAATGTCCAACCTCCTCGCCCTGCATCACCCCGCCCCCTCGTCTGCCCCGCCTCCTCGTTGCACGTTGCCCCGCCTCTTCCAGCACGCAACTGTGACGTCTGTCTCACTTCAACGATGTAAATGTGACACGAGCGTTCAGACTGAAGCCGCTTTGAAAAACATCAGATATGAATCCGGTTTGGGAGCACGAATGAAAGTGGGCTGAATCTGATTTGAAAAAAAAAAAAAAAAAAATGAATGCTCTCATCATTCAGACTGAGCGGTTACAGTCGTGCTCCCAGCATTCTCCAGCTTGGACCTTTTTTTAAAGTAAAATATCAGAAGCTGTCTGGTTAAAAGTAGCCGGTGCATTTTGACTAATAAACTATTAACTCATTATAAGCTGTGGAGACACATGTATGGACGGTCCTCAATAAAAATCTGGACATCTGCATCGCTTTTGTGCAATAATTGCAGAACAGACTTTTGAACATTTTTAATGCACTCTAACATGTTTGGTTTTTTTTACAGTATTTTTTTAAACCTAATTTCTCCTTGTGAGGATGCGTCTGTATGGTGGGAATGGTACAATTTCTTCCATTAGAGTTGTCTAATTTCTATTCTTTGGCGGATCTGCTTGATGCAGGCCTGCATACCTTTGTAGGCTCCGGACATATTGCTCTCGTTGCCATAACGCTGTCCTCTATTGTTTTTAATGTCAGTGCCCATCACCTCTCAAACACTAGTAACTGAGTTGGGCAGTGCTTCTCCTGTGCGGCTCTTGATGGGGAGGACCTTTTACAATGCGCTCCGAAACAATCCACACCGACAGGAAAATAACTTAGCAAGTTTCATGCTGATGATTTCTTCCAGCATCTTCTGTCCCATCGGCTGTGTGAAGTCCTCACACGCATTCAGAGAGAGGGAGGCTGGAGCTCCTCTGCCAGCGTTTCCATATTTTATCAATATGAGCTGATCGGCTCCATGCTACCCAAATGATTGCCGTTGTCGACGTCTCCAAACCTGTGGCTGTCACTCCCGAGAGCAAGTACCCGTTTGCCCAAACACTTCACAACAGTTAACAACCCTCTTCCAAGTCCACTGTCCCACAGTCAGCTGCTTGACTGGTGCAAGCAATCATGTCGAAGCTTTCGTGCTCTGGGTATACGTATATGATCGCATGTTTCCAGTCTTCCCTGCCATTTTTTTGCAACTCTCACTCAATCACAGAGGGACAACCTAAAACTAGCTATACACATTCAAATAGGTGAGCCCATTGGCCAGAGCCCACGTGGGTCACTTGAAATTTCTTGTATGCATTTATCAAGTTGAGTCAGTTGAGAACCACTTCTCATTTCCAAAAGGCAGCATAAAAAAGTAACAACATAAAAAAATGAACAAATGATTCTTCTATTTTCACTCACTCACTGGTATATGTACTGTATATATATTGTTAGATCCCCAGTAAAACCCCTGTGGAGGCGGTCTTCACCAGCTCTGGTCCAGGTTTTTTTTACCTGTCAGGTTTTACATTGTTTTCTAAATATACTGTATTGTATAAATGAATAGGATATTCTTTTTTTTCATTATACATTGTATGTTTTGTTTATATACTGCAAATATATCCTGTGTAAATACTGTCAGATCCCCAGTGAAACCCCTGATTGGGTGGTCTGGAGGAGCTCTCCATAGAGGGACAGAAGTACAGACTACTTGATTCATGTTGGCAAGGAAACGATTCTGTCAATCACTTCACGTCATTGAAAGAGATAATTAGCATCAGCATGAGGAGGCCGGCAGCTCACCAGACGACCCCACAACACTTCAGCATGAAATCAGACCTGAGTAACAGCTCGATGGCTGCTACCTCGTCCCCAAAAATGTTAACTAATAACGCCTTTTGGACCCAGACAAGGAAATGGGATCCCCAGATTGAAAGCCTCAAACTGGAGAGCTGCAGTCTAAAGAGGCAGAATGCTCGGCAGCAACAGATGTTACAAGCCAAAAAAGCTCAAGGAAGAAACCCAAGCTGTTACTTATGAACGCTTCATGGACCAGTGTTCTGCTGCTTCGTTCTGATCAGACGGAGTGAAAGTAACACAAACATTCCCTGTCGTTCCAGGACAAGAGACCTGCAGACCATGTCCAAGGAGCTGCAGAGACACTTTGACCATTTTAAAGCTGAGGTGGTCAGAAAGCTAGAAGAGAACAGGGATGTCATGCAAAAAAAGATGGAATATCTGCACCAAGTATACCTGCACATTTCCTCCCTCTTCTTTTTCCCCTTTGAATTACATTTATTGAAGTTCAAAATAGGAAAGGGTGCAAATGTGTCGCGGGGGTGTTAAGGACCCAATTGCCAAACAGATAACCAAGTCATGTTTTTGAATGGCGGCAGCGCGGTTACAGCATGTTGGCGCGGTTAAACGTAGCGTGTGATGCTGTGGGTGTTTGCGGAGCATCAGCGGCATCCATTCATGGTCTCCAGAATTGGTGAGCCGGATTAAATTGACGCCCGCCGCGGGGGAACAAATCAGCGTCACCCGCGCCGTCTGTCACTGCAAACACGCTCGCCCGAGCGCAGCCGAGGTTCCCGTCCGTGTTTGGAGGCTAATCGGCTGCGGGGAGCCACATGTTAACTCGATGAGTGTCGTCGTCTTGTTAGAAGTGCAGGCAGTTATGTACGTGCCATGGACACATAGTACATGTTCCATTTTCTGTCATCTTTGTTGTAGTTACCATCACACACTGAGGACTGTAGCACAATTAAAATTGCATCCATTAAATACAGTATATTGCATTGTATAATAGAGCTGAAATAATACATAGACAAGCAGTTACTTTGATGAATGATTTAAAATTTGATTTGATTAAATTTTAGGATATTTGACATTTCATGAAATTAATGATTTCCTTGTTTAATGCTTGTAAATTGAAAATATTTTGGTGTTGGACATTCTACGACATAAAGCCGCAAAACATCACTTTGGAAATTGTGATGGACGTTTTATGCTGTAGGTTGAAATTTAGCGACTGCTGATAATTTTTAGTTGCAGAATCAGCTGGGGACAAGACAAAAAAAAACACATGGACAAAACAAATCTTCACCAATTTTACTGCACATTTGCAGCATTATAGAACAATTCTCGGAAACAACCAAATACACAAATAGTCAAGTTATCTTTGGTTTGTTTTTATAATTTATCAAAATTGTCTTTTTAATGTCTTTTTTTTTTACCACATTAACTGTTAGAAATTTGCTTTCTTGTCATTTATGCTCTATTAATGCATATCTTTTCGTGCTTTTAGTGCCTGTATTGTGACAAAGCCTTCCTCAAAGCCTTCTCACTCCAGGGTCACCTACAGCGCCGTCACCCTGAAGAGTATGAGAAGCGTAAGTCAGCCGTTTAGTGGCGTCCCAAGATAAACACACCCCGAATGAACACTGGAAAAATGAGATTTAATTCATGGCATGTGATTGATGTGTAACATACAATCAAATCATCAGCGTAAATAGTTAAAGCTCCATTCTTCACTGCAGAGGACAAGCTTTTTATAGAAGTGAAAACAGGAGTGGTCCAAGACCGCTTCCTTGAGGTATACCCCATACCAAACTATCATTTAATGGGCTACCATATTAAAACACCACCCGAGTTCCAGAAGAAAAGAGAACTTTTCATGAAGTCATCACTGAAATTAATATATCATGATCAATGACATCAAATGCAGTACTAAAATCTAACAGGACTGGTCCCGCTACTTTTGAGTCGTCAGTTCCCCTCAGCTAGGGCTGGGTATTATTATGACCCTAACAATTCAATTCAGTTTTGATTCTTTAGGTCACCATTTGATATCGATTTGACTCAATATTGATTTAAATGCTTCCATAGATTCATTAATAAGTAGAAATACACAATTTATTAAAGCACCTGCTGATCATTTTAAAATTATTTACTTTCATGCTTATATGAACAGCCATGGTATAAGTTGTGGTTCGAGCTTGTGGAGCATCTTCTTAAAACCTCAGTTTTCAACGACGCTGTATGGCCGTGGGTCCCTCCGCACATATGGAGACGGCCACAGACTCCGTTATCTTCTGTGTGCGGCCAGAGCTTGGCGACAGATCGCAACGGCTCAGAATCCAAAGTTTAGCCCCAGGTTGCTGCACAACGTCAGCATGGCGTCGGCTTAAGTGGTTGCAGAGGATTTTCTGAATCGATACTGAATTGCGAAAAAAAACACAATGCAACGCATTGATGAGTCCATATTTTTACCCCCACCTGCCCTCAGCCAATCACCAGCTATTTGTACAAGTGCTGTAAAAGTTGAGTAACCCTGTCTGTCTTTGAGTGACCTTTTCTGTTCAGTAACTGTTACTTTTAAAGTAGTTTTGAGCAAGAACAAAACTCTCCATAATCTTGCCAAGTGCAGGAAGAATACTCAGCAAGCCCAATATTAGGCCGGCTGAACACTACCGTATTCGCCATCACTAATGGAATGATTATCAGCTCCCTCCACAGTCTCACATAGGAGACGTCTATTCAGTGTGTGACTTCAAAGCTGCTCTGCTAATGAGATTTTATGTACCGACGTTGCCATATTCATGAGGAGTCTTCATCCATATCTCTGTCTCTGGCTAGGCTTTGCCTCTGATCGCTCATGGTCAGCAATTTTTTGGGGGTGTGGTTAAAAACAAACCATCTCTTAAAGATATTTCAAAAGGGTTTTTTTTACTGACAGATATCATGAATAAATGCTTTTGTTCATTATATACTGCATATGCTTTATATACAATATACAGTGTATATATTGTAAGATGCCCTGTAAAACCCCCGTACAAGCAGTATGGACCAGCTCTCCATTTAAAGGGACTCAGCCATATACAGTAGAAGTAGTACAGCCTGCTTGATTAATGTTGGCAAGGGAACATTTGTCAAGTCACTTCACAGAACTGAATGAGATAATTAACATCAGCATGGGGAGGCCAGCAGCAGGAGCAGGAGCAGCGGAAGCTCACCATGGTTGGTTTCAGGTGAAGTAGATGTGGCCGAACGCACATCAAATCAGACCATGGAGCAACAGCGAGACGGCTTTGTGTAAAGTCTGCTCCATTCTGAAGAGAGAAAAATGTTAACCAATAACTGGAGTTCTGAATAGATTCATCAAAATGAGTCTCAGATACCGCCAGCATACTATGTTACATACAGCATCTCATTTTTTTTCTCTTTTCATTCCTTCTGTGCTCAGACAAGGAGATGGCATCTCAGATTGAAAGCCTCAAACTGGAGATCTGCGATCTGAAGAAGCAGAACGCTCAGCAGCAACAGATGTTTCAAGCCAAAACAGCTCAAGTAAGAAAAGGCGGGCGTTTTATGAGCGAATGCGTCATGGACCAGTGTTCTGCTGCTTCATCTTGATCAGATGGTGCGAAAGGAACATCGTTTTTCTTGTGACTCCAGGAGAAAGACCTGCAGACCAAAATCAAGGATCTACTGCGAGAGAATATGGAGGATATGAGGGCTGTCATGAAGAAGAACAAGCGCAGAACACTTGAAGATGCTCTCCTCATAACCCTTGTCTCTCTGGCTAGCTGTCTTCTCATGTTCCAGCTTGCCGTTTGGGCAGATAGTTTTAAGGGATGAGCTCTCCAGAAGACTTGGCAACCTCTCCGAAACCAGAGGTGGCAAGTGTGGGCCTCACCTTCCATTCCCGTCTTGAGTTTTAAGCCCCATTTCAACAAAGTGACCCAAAGACTGAGGCTAGGTAGGCTTATTGCTATTCCAAACTTTTGTACAATAGAGGCGGGAGAGCGGTACTCCATGTCAATATCTAAATAGGAAAACTGAGGGAAGCAAATATCAATCTGTATATTCACATGCATGTGCAAGGCACAACTGAAGTTCTCACCATCCAAAAAATACTTCGTATTACATTTAATAAAGTTTAAATCCTTTCCGGTTTCACTGGTTTCACATACTCGGTCCATTTAGACTAAGTCCTGACAAACGTTTCCATTTGTCCCTTGAGGGTAAATGATGTTAAAATGTTTTTGGTTTCTCAGAAACAGAAATCCTGTGTGGAATATCAATCTATTCCTCAACAGTGGGTGCTTCTGGTTTGAACCATTTTCTGATAAAGCTCTTTTTTCACTGCTGCCAAAAGTAGCTTCATGTCCTTAATATTCCAGGTTTCAAATGAAATATTGCCTGATTACAAAACTTCACATGTAAGACGGAGGTTCTCCGAGAATATATAGTTGACACGCTCATTCAGTTGTCCTCAAAATGTCCTGATCGGTGGAAAGCACCAAAAGACGTGATAATGATTTGCGTTATGAGTCCCACAGCCTGCAGCAGGGCTCTCCACACAATTTTAACATTGTGGGTTGTTAAGGAATTTGGGCATATGGACATGGTCAAGAAGATCTTGAGTTCGAACCGAGCATCAGAATGGAGAAGACGGGTGGCGCGGTTGTCGTCGCCAGGCGGGCTGGCCTGAGGGTTTCAGCAGCTCTTCTGGGGTTTCCACACGCAAGCATCTGTAGGGTTTAGAGAGGATGGTCCAGAAAAGAGAAGACACCCACCCGAGCAGCCGTTCTGGGAGAAGATGCCTCGCTGATTCCAGAGGACAGAGAAGAACGGCCGGACTGGTTCCAGCTGATAGAGACACAACAGTTGACCACCTGTTATAACCCAGGTAGCAGAAGAGCATCTTGGAAGCCACAAGTCCAGCCTTGGAGCAGGGGGACTACAGCGGCGGAAGACCACAACGGGTCTGTGTGTGATATGGCAAACTCAATATATTTCTCTCCTGATAAGCATTTTTTTAAAAATTGCCACATATCTCTTGATAGTATTTTTTTTGTGACATCTGTGCATTTCTACTTGGGTATTTTTAATAAGCTAGTAAACATTCTTCAAGTGAACCAGATGGAGCTACGATTCTCCAGGCCGCTTTAATGTAATAAATAATAACTTTAAACAAACCTTCAGAGGTACAGCTAGTATTTAGCAGACGTTTACCCCTGTTGCTTCTTAATACTTGTATTCTACGACGCTTTCGTGGGAAGCATTTAAATAGTTGCAGAGCAACTTTTATGAAAAGTAGTGCTTGTTTTGAGTCATTTCAGTCAGGTTTCAGGACCTGTCACAGAACAGGAACTGCACTCGTCGGGGTCCTTAGCAGCCCATGGTGATAAAGGGGATTGACAATAACTGAGCCACTACAGGGCACCATCTCACAAGGTAAGCACGTTCTTCAACATTTCGGCCTGCCAAGTCTTCAGTGCTGCATGGGTCCATGTTCTACCGCTTCATCTTGGCATGAAAGTAACATTTTATTTCCAGGAGAAAGACCTGCAGACCAAAAATCAAAGCGATGCAGAGAGGCTTTGGCCGTTTAAAGGCTGAGGAGATGGCGGACAGGAAATTATAAAGGAGTCTGATATCCTCCTCTTGTATAATATCTGCATTTGATTTATTATCAAGTTAGATGAGGTGACCAGGCAGGACTGACTTTTGTCTCTAGAGTTCATTTTAATAAAAATTTTAATCTTTTTCGATAGTTCATTGCAGTGATCTCTCCTGAGAGGTGGACTGAGCAGCTTCCAAGGATTACATTTTTTGTTGTGATTGTAATTCAGGCAATTGGGAAGTGGTGCCACCAGAACAGTTTCCAGAAGAGAAAGGCATTTATTTGGATTTTGGCCTCATTTGGGTGACAACCAATAAAAATGTCACAATCACAAAGTGTACTGTTTTTAAAAAAAAAAATTATATCACTTTTAGGCACCCAAATGCACAAGTGGTATGACCAAAATATTAGGGACACCTCTCAATATGACCTCTTGCAGTTCGGCAGCGTCACAAATTACGGTCCAAATGATTAAAATATGTCAATGCCGTTCTCAGATTCAATGAAAATTCATAAAACTCCTCCTAAAGGGAGAATTTATTGCAGGGCTGTTGCATTATATGCTATGGTGAACATGCAGTGGTCATAATGTTACGGCCGATGGGTGTATGCAGCGAGTGGGGTAACGCTACACTCGGTACATGTTCTGCTTACACATCCTAACGTAACATTAACGGCGTATTTCCCTGCAGTAACACTTGTGTGGTTCCTGCCCTCTCGGGGGAAAAAAAATCTACCATTGTTCCCATTCCAAAAAAAGCCTGTCCTACAGAGAGCAGTGATTATAGACCGGTGGCTTTAACTTCTGTCTTCTATCCATCTGGGAAGTGTGCAATAACTCGGTGTTCTGTTTGTTTCCTCTGTCCTTATGTATGTGTTATGTTTTCTGTTGTCATGTGTATTTATTATCTTTCAGTCCGTGACACATTTCCCCCGCGGAGACAATAAAGTACAATCCAATTCTATTCTGTTTGACTCCTCGTGAGATTTGCATTTGGCCTTTCAAATTCTGTAGCAAGGCCAAAAGCACTTCTTCCTCCTCTGGCCATGGCGTCACGGGCGTGGGCGTGGCTGAACATCCAGCCCCGCCTCCCCGCAGCCGTTACCTGCTCTCTCAGGGCAGCTTCGCTGTACGTGTGTTTGAGAGGCAGGAGTGCGGCCCCGCCCCCTCGCACAGGACCGGCCTCCGACCATGCGTCCATAAATGCTAAATACAATCAGACATATCGTGTAGCTTTTTACGCTCAAACAGCTGGTTTCTTACTCGCTTGCAATCCTGATACCACTTGATCTTCTTTTCTCTCCCCCCTTCTCGGCGTTCCCTTCCCCCTCCGGCACTGCAGCTGCCCGCCGCGCTCACCGGAATCACACCGGAAGCAACCAGCTTTCCCTCCAATGTAAAGGTTCGCTATTATTTGGTCAATCCCTCTATGGCTTGTGCGGCGAGAAAATAAAGAAACACAGGGAATGAAAAATACTAAATTTTACATGCAAGTCAAAGTACATATGAATTTACGACGGAATAATAGGGGCATATTGAAGTAATGGGAAAGTATCTGAGCTGAGAATAGTAATATCTCGGAAACCAAAGCATTATTCAGGAAACGTCATAATACGAGGGGGAAAGGCGTAGTTTTAAGAGAGAAAAGTAGTATTACGAGGATAAAGTTATAATTTTAGAACATGTTGTAGAGGGGAAATAGGTATTCACTAAGTTAAGAATGAAATTTTTCTACATATTTTTTGTACTTTTTTCCCATGACAATAAACGATAGAAAAGTGATATTATTGAATATTCTTTGTCACAAAAAAATGCTTATATATATATATATATATATATATATATATATATATATATATATATATATATATATATATATATATATATATATATATATATATATATATATATATATATATATGAAAAGGCGTGTTTTCCCAACTTAGTTCTGTACTTTCAACACCATGAGCCCATAGATGTGTATTGTGAGTTGACACCTCAACATATGATAATAAAGATGATGAATAGTTTC
>CAAKHG010012499.1:2068-14021 GCA_901007715.1 Dactylopterus volitans | reverse complement strand
CATTCAAAAACAATCCAGCCGGGAATCACCGCTTTTGAGAGGATGTCGGACGATTTACAAATGGACCAGCAGCATGTTATCCTCTGTGATATGTGCACCGAGGAGGAGAGGAAACCAGCCCGGAAGACCTGCATGAAATGTGAGATCTCCATGTGTGTCCAGCACCTCCAGATCCACCTGACCACTCCTGTGCTATTGCAGACTCATCCTCTGACCGAGCCGGTGGCTTTAAGTGGGACCACTAAGTGCCCCCAGCATGGCAAACTCCTGGAGTACTACTGCTTGGATGACATGACGTGTGTGTGCGTGTCCTGTGCCATTGAAGACCAGCACCGCCTGCACAACATGAAGACCTTCCCCACAGCCCACAAAGAGCTGGCGGAAAAGCTGGGTGCTGAGCAGCAGGCCTTGCTGGTGAAAAGTGATGATGAGGACGTGAGTCTGGAAAAGTGGGAGAAGAGTGAAAGAGAGAAGCTGGGCCGCTGCAGTGTGCGTCTGATTGAGGCTGTGACTAACCTGCGCGACGTGGCCTTGGCCAGCATCCAGAGTTCCGTCTCTGCTCGTATGGTGTCCATCAAAACCAGCAAGAGCAGCCTGCAAGCGGCGCAGAACGAGAAGGACACCTTCAGGTTCCTCCAGATGTACTCTCAGGTGCATGAGGATGTGGAGAAGGCCAAGGCCGTGGATCTGAGGAAAGGGCTGGAGCCCGGCAGCGATCGTGACAAACTGGTTCAGGAGCTACGGCAGGGAGGGGAAAAGATGATGGAGCAAGCAGAGCAGGTCTGGTGTTCCTTGTTGACCTTGGTCGACCCTGAAAACCAGAAGTTCTTTGACACTGACTCAAACCTGATCTTTGACCCCAAAGCTCTGAGTCCTGGCGTGTCATTTCATCCGGACAAGAGGCGGGTTCTCTACCATAGTTGGCAGGGACCGTGCAAAGCGACTCTCTTAATTCATAGTGTCCTATCAGTTGCACACTGTGAGAGCTGGACGGTCAGTCTCTCAGAAGACTGTGACTGGACCATTGGTCTATGTGACAAAAAGTCAGTTAAGAACTTCAGGGACGGACCTGTCTACGGGCTGTGCTGCAAAGGTGACCAGGTCAGCCTTCTCACAACAGAGTATGATGACGGCAGTTATTCAGACGACTCAGAACACACCAATCACTGGCAAGCTTACCCGACTAAGACAGAGAAACCACACAGAGTTTCCTCTGCATCAGTCACACATCATGGTGAAAAAGGAGATGTGGGCATACCACGACCTGAAACAGTGGGAGTGTTTTGGAACTTAGCTGCTTCCTCACTGACCTTCTCCAGCAGACCTGGACCATACAAGAGAGAAGAAATAATCACGATCAAGATCAACCTCAACAACTGGGACCCGGCCCCCTTCATCCACCTGGAAAAGGAGGATGGCCAAAATACCCATCAGCGGGAATGGCAGTGCTCATGCACATTGGTTTACAAGAAGGACATGAATGGACACAGTATCGGAAGACGCCTGTACCCTTACCCCCAACAATGTTCCTGTGGAGCCATTATTGGTGGCCCACGCATCACGCAGGTGATTTGTAAACTGCTGTAATGAGCGGGACCCCATTTGTTATATACTCATCATCCAATAAATAAACGCATGGCTTTACTTAGCTGCAGTCAAAGCACTTTGACTTTCGTTCTGTAAACTCAGCAAGACGAAAACACCAGCGCAACTATCGTTCACAAGTCAGTGCCACAAAATGAATGTTGTTCGTTGTAGTAATGCAAATTCATTTGCTGTTGAGGTTTGCTTTCAGTACTGGACTTGTTGTGCACAGGAACAGGCAGGGAGGCGAAAAAGGTGAAGGAACAAGCAGATGAGATCAGGCGTCGCTTGTTTTGTCGACGTTTCAATCCTGCCAGTTGAAGGTGTTTGCCTCCATCTGCTGGCCATAATCGTGCCCGTACGCTCCCCCAGTATCAGAACACGGTGAAAATAAAACATTGAACGTGTACACGCGTTGTGAATGATTAAAAATAAAGGCGGAAAAATGTCAGAATATGGAATGTTTTTATTGACTGGATACAGTTTGAATTGAATGACAGTGACTGAATGTGTGTATTTACACCAACGAAGTGAAACCATACAATGGTGCACAACATCCGAGGCTAATTCCATGGAAGGACCACTTTAAAGGCAGTGATAAAAAAAGCCAACAAAATAAAACGTGTCAAACTTTGGTATTGCTCACACGCAGCTAACGTCACTGCAATGACTTAGACATACTACAAATGTACTCTGTGCTCAAGTATTCAGCATTCACTGCTCCATATATGAAGTAAATTCCCCAACTTGCAAATACCTGCTGTTGAAAACAATTAATGCAACTATGAAAGATGTGCTGTATATGTAACAGTAGCCGGTGGTAACTAAGTATGACACTGTAATCTCAACATTTCAATTGACTCTGCAAAACGTCATCATCGCTGGGATGATTAAATATCTAAAAACAATTTAAAGTCAGTTGCATACATATTTAGGCTTTCTAAATAGTTTAAGACATTTGCTATCACATGTTTCCTGCAGTAATTGTGGCCATGCCACACATCTGCATACATGAAAAAAATGGGCTTTAATGGCTTCGTACTGGAAAGGGGACACATCGGGCATGTGGAGAGCTGGAGCGTTATTGCTCAACTTAGATCATACTGACTGGAAACAAAAGCCCTGGAACGCTTTGTTGCCTAATGAAAAAAAACAAAACAAAAAACAAAACAAAAACAAAATACAAACGCTCAAGAGACTCGGTCGGTGTGCTGAAAAACATATTTCTCCCAATGTCTATTAAGTCCAAACTCAGCAAAACTGCATTGAAATTCACGTCAAAGAATCCTCAGATCGAAAAACTAATAAGGATAAAGAATGTCAGTATATAACTGCGCGTGTGTGTTCACTTTGCGTATACTCACGGGCAGTGCACGGTCACAACCCACGGAGGCAAGGGCCGCGGACACTTTGTTTCAAAGTTAAGGTCCAGCTAGACGCTCAGCCGTCGTTGCCGAAGACGGTGTTGAGCTGCTGGGTGACCCTGATGAAGGTGGTCCTGCGGCTCAGCTCCTTCAGCTTGGCTGCGCCGACGTAGGTGCAGGTGGAGCGGACGCCCCCCAAGATGTCGCGTATAGTCTCCTCCACCGGACCTTTGAAAGGAACTTCCACTGTCTTCCCTTCAGACGCTCTGAAGGAAACCAAAAAAGAAAAAAAAAAGAAAGATATTGCTCTGCTTTGTCAGCATGGGTTGGGGTTATGCAATCAACAGTGGCAGGCAAACATCCTACAAAAAACGAAATATATCCATTGTCTACTGGACGCGCAAGTCTAACCTGTACTCAGCGACACCCCCGGCGTGTTTCTTCATCGCCACTTCAGAGCTCATGCCGTAGAACAGCTTGTATTTCTTGCCGTTCTTCTCGATGACCTCCCCCCCGCTCTCCGAGTGGCCGGCCAGCATGCCACCCAGCATCACAAAGTCGGCTCCCGCACCTTCGAGTCACATGATGGTCAAAACAAAGGAGAATTGGCTGCAGATTGCAAGTCTGCGAGATGAAACCTGTCACCCTCCCTTTCCTGCACGCCCACTCTCCAAACTGAGCCATACCGCCCACATTGCAAAACTCACCAAAAGCCTTGGAGACATCTCCCGGGCAAGTGCAGCCCCCATCCTGCGTGAAAGAAAATATTTGATTTTATGTGTGAAGAGATAAGTCTGCACATTCCTAAGGAGAAATACGCGACATTAACCTTGAGGAGCAAGAGCGTAAGACAACTTATGAGCCACGTCAGGGGCTGGCGAAAAAATTATTGGACGAATGACTGACCCATCATCTAATGGTCCACCATGACCATGAATTCTGCCAGTTCGGTTGTCGCCAGTGTTTGTTACCTTCGAACAGAACTCACTGGAATCTCAAATGCTTCCTGTTCCCTTTTCAAATATTGTGTTTAACGTTCAACAATTCCAGCAGTTTAACTGTGTGGATTTAATTTGCAAGGAAAGGGGCAAAAACGGGTTCAAACCAAATCGATAAATGCACGCCGCACATTGATACATTATGAATGGCTACTATGGGTGCATGCTACACTACAAACAAACAAAAACAAACCAGATATGTGCACAAAATGTATGGAAGGCAAAGGAACACTATTTCGTTGTTTATGGCAATGTAGACAAATGTTTTAGGAGGAGGTAAGAACAACAATTGAAAGTATAGTTGCAAAACAATATCACATTGAACCCTGAACTCTTTTTGTTGGGTCTGTAGCCAGAAAAACATACCTTCGAAAAAAGTGAAAGAACGTTCATTGACCTCAGCTTGCTTCATGTCAAAAAATGCATCGCACTATTGTGGAAAAGGACTCGGACGAGATGTGACTCAGTGGTTAAGACAAATGTTATTAAGCCTTCTGCTGGAAAGAATAACATATATATTGAAAAGCAGCATGTGTTTGAGAACATATGGAGACCTTTCACTATGTTAAGAACTCAGACATAATGCCTGAAGGAGAAGGTGAATGATGCGGGCGGACCATGTCGTTTCCTTGCTTGTGATTTTTTTCTTTAGCTATTTGTCGAGATTTTTTTTTTTATTCAAGTGAGTGTGATATTTTATTCCTAATGCGCACACTGTATTCCAATATTTACAGATTACCTAATTTAAACAGAGGAGCTTTGCTGTGCGTTGTTGCTGCTGTTTGTGCTTGTTATGGCCGTCTTTGTATGCCTTTTTGTAATTCACCAATAAAAATTGGGATAAGAATATTGTGGAGACAAAAAAAAAAAAAAGAGGCCAAAACAACTACAACAACTCGAAGATGTGATCCTACAATGTCAAACTAGTCCCTGCAGTAGTATTTCTAGTCGATGAATACTCCGTGGATTTGAAATCCCCCCTCACTTACAGAAATGATGTGGCCACCCAGTCCATGGGCGGCGTCCGCACACTCGATCACAGCGCTGAGCTGAGGGTAGCCCACCCCAGTTTTCTTGCGAGTGGTGCACACAGAACCTGCAGAAGACAAAGAGGAGATGCTGGTCTTCAGTCCGGGATTTTGCAAACGGGAAATATCATTTGCATACCCCGTTTCTGGTCGGTTTAATATCCATTTTGTGCAAAATGAACGTGGCCATGCGATCGTCTCTTGGTAAAAGACAGGTTTGTGTGTTCAGTAATCAGACAATTTAGCAATCTCCTTCAAACGTTGAAGCAGCTGATGACGCAGTGTTGTTTTCTGCATGATGCAAAGAGAAGAAATACTGAAATCACCTGGTCCAATGCCAACTTTGATGATATCAGCGCCAGCCAGGATCAGCTCCTCCACCATCTCTCCCGTCACCACATTGCCTGCCTGAGCCGAAGAGCATTTGTCCCGTTATTATCTTAAGAAAAGGGGCGAATGCATTTCCTGCCCATCTTAAGAAGCACGTAGGAGACACCTGCTGACCATTATGGTGTGAGATGGGAACTTCTGCCTGACGTCTTTGACAAAGTGGACAAAGTGCTCGGAGTAGCCGTTAGCCACGTCCACACAGATGTACTGCAACTGTGGCACCGCTGCCAGGATGGCCGAAATCCTCTCAAAGTCACCGTCGCCGGTTCCTGTGCTGACCGCGACACTCTGGGAAGCAAACAGAGACAAAAATATGAAAAAAACAAAACAAAAAAACCCCCAAAAACAAATACCAACTCCAACACAAATAGCGGTTAAGAAAAAGAACAAAATAATTACGTGGTGGGTACACTTTGAGTACCTTGAGGCATTCTGGATGCTTTGCTGCGAACTCCAGCCAGTCATCCACGGAGTAATGCTTGTGAATGGTGGTGAAGAGGGTGAACTAGTGGGAGGGAACAACAGACGAACTTAGATATTTATGCATTAACAGTTGCGATGACGACATAAAGCAACAGCGGCGTTTCAGAGCGGAGGCGACTGAGAAAATGACTGTTCCCATTGCCGTCGCCGGATGTTGCACTACCAGACAATGTCCATTTGGCATCTGGCAAGGAGTTAATCAGTACATGAGTATCTTATTTTCAAAATCTAGAAGGTGCTTCTTGTGCACTGTGTCATAAAAAAAACCCGGAAAGACGACCAAATTAACACTGCGAGTACAGCAGTAACACATAAACACCCTTTGTTATGACTGTGGTCATTTGTTTGTTTTCTAGACCCCAGCTGATGCCCACCTTCGGCCTCTCGCTCTCCCCATTCCCAACATGGCAGTAGCCTGTGCATTAAGTGGTCTGTTATCGTGATTTTGTGTGTTGCGGCGGCATTTCGGTAAGGTAGAACTTTTGTTAGGAGCAGCTGTTAGCTTTAGCTTTTGTGCGGTGTAGGCTGTGCTTTGAGTACCCTTTGTAAATTGTAAATTTTATCAATCTTATTTTAGGGCTGTTTGTGGGTTAAGTTGGAGGGAGAAGCCATTTTTGTTGATCCCTTTTTATCCGAGTTAGGAGTTAGGTTCGTTTGACTGTCTTTTGTTTTCATCTTTTTTATTTTTGGACAGGTAAAGTAGGGATCTTGGTTCGGGTATTTTCGTTTGTTGTTTTGGCACTGCTGCTCTCCGAAGGTTTAAAAAATAAACTGCTACCTCGAGCTGCTGAAATTGGGTGGCTGACCTTCTTGTGAGTGGGAAGAGCAGGGGCACTTTATCGTGTGTGGCCCAGGTGACCCAAGGCCTCGGTCATAACACCTTAACAAAATTAGACAGTTGTACTCGAACTCTGACTCCAACTATTTTGGAAAGGCTTGATCACCTCAGAGCTAAAAAAAGAAAAGTAAAGCCTCATTTACTAGCCATACTAAGAACTATCACACATTACCATGTTCACAGGTTTCGCTACACATTGGTTCACCTAGTTACTAACACACCTACTATCACGCCACTATAACAAAAACACCGTGAAATGATCAGAGTCAAATCCTCCTGATCTGAAGCGCTCTCACACATCAAATGTAAAGCGTCGATTACCTGATGCAAAGCCAGCGCCATCTCGAAGGTCCCCACGGTGTCCATGTTTGCGGCGACGATGGGGATGCCTCTGTAGCTGCCCTTGGAGTTCCTGAAGGTGAAGCTCCTCATCAGGTCCACCTGCGAGAGGCATGAACAACCGTCAGAGACGCGTTGGAACGTCTGTCGATCCACTCACGTTTGCGCTCTCAAACCGTCTCCTCGGTTTATCGGATGTTTAGGATGTTGTTCGCGTGAGTGGGGGTGGTGGGGTGGGGTGGGATTCACCTACTTCGCTCCTTGACTTGAGCGTGCTCCGCTTTGGACGGAGGAGCACGTCCTTGAAATCCAGCTTGATGTCGTTTTCGATGCGAGGCATTATGGGAACAGGTTGTACCGCAAGAGCACAGCTGTAACAGACGCAGAGGTCAGAGGTCAGGGAGGATGCTTTGTGCCGTGCTTTGTCCCCCAAACAACCCCCTCCCGCCCAGTTCACCCATCTCTTCATTCATTTAACCATATCAACATGATCAACAAATGGCAATTATGCAATGCGCGAGCCATAACCACACACAACCAACACCCTTCCATTTCAAAGATTCGTCCAAGTTATATAATACTGTACGCACTTATTCGTACAGGCGAAATAAGCGCATGTTTAGCTACGCAGCCGAAAAAAAGGGTGTTCACGCCTATCTGCACACGAACATCGCTGATTCCGTAGCCTTGGTGTCAAAACTCAAGGTTACGCCGATTCAAAGTGTCGCCCTCGTGAAAAGTCACAACGCGCGTCTCTAAACACAAAGCGCGAATTAAAAAAAAAACAAACAAGCCTTTGTTGTCTTACTACTTTCGGTAAAAGGGCATTAAATACCTTCAGGAATGTATGAGCGGTTTGACGTGTGCCGGCGCTTCCTTCTGCGCGTGTTCGAGCGGGAAGCTTGAGCGTGACGGACACTAGCTGGCAGCCGCCTTGTAGTTCTTTCCGGCTCGCACACCGCGAGCGGGCGCGCTCGCGAAAACTACACAAGCGAGGCTCGCTTTACGGCACGTCGCAACGACAGTCGTGACATTTGTCTTGAGCGTGAGGGGGAAAGGCGCTCCGGTTCGCCATTGTTCGGCCCTTCGTCGGACCAGTTTAACACCCCTTAGGCCCAGATTATTTTTTGTTTTTCCTGGCGGCGCGCCTAAACTAGCGCCGAGCGATGCGGAACTATTGAACGAAGGGGTAGGAAGCAAGGCAGGAAGCGCCGGGGAAACACCGGAAGCGCCGAGAAATACAGGACGCGTATGAATTTTGGGAAGGGAAGGTGGAATATCAAGTGTCTTTGCCAAAATATACCATATAGAGATTCGTTTAAACCCGGGATAATCATACAAAACAAGATAAAAAAAAACACGTTTAACATATCACAAGTCACCGAGTTTGTTCCACATTATCTCACCAAATATGCTGATTAAAGTGAAGGTAAGAGACAGCAAGCGTAATTAGCCTGGTGAACGTTAGCCAAATACTGAAACATTTCAATCATTGAGCCATTCCCGTCGAATGTAGCGCATTTGCATATTAATAACCTGACAATATCTTCGCAGACTCTCACTGGCAAGGAGATAGAGATTGACATAGAGCCCACAGATAAGGTGCACTGCTGTCATTTCATCCTCTGTGCTGCAAGTTATGTCAACCTCTTAACACTTGTGTGTGAGTAATCTCTAGCATTTACCTCCATCCAGGTGGAGCGGATTAAAGAAAGGGTGGAGGAAAAAGAAGGGATCCCGCCACAGCAGCAGCGGTTGATCTACAGTGGGAAACAGATGTGAGATATGTTCTCCTCACGTAATAAGTTCAGTTTAATTAAAGGTTGTTACTCTGTTTATTTTTCAGTTTCTGCCAAGCCAAATTAAAAGGCTGGAATCCACAGTGAATTTGGTGCACCGCTCGGCGCGGTCTTTGCTTGCCCCTGCTGGATGCTGCTTAATCCTCTTCTAGACTTCGTTGCACACTCCTCACTGCAGTTAAGCAGGGACGATGAAGTGAATGCTCCCTAATCACCAGCGAATGCACACTTATTTATTATTTGTATGTCTTCCGAAAAATGGATGAAGATAACTCCCGCGATGAAGCGGAAAGATTTATGTCTTCAGTAGGAAGTAAATGGCTTTGGCGCCACACACAGGTCAGAGAAGAGGGAGAGTAGCTACCTTTAGCCTCAGCCTCGACTTACTTTTCCTTCCGGGCAGATGAAACCCCAAACTCACACAAACCATAAAATACATAAAAATGATCAAATTTCTTTGTAAACGAAATGCCCGAAGCCTCCGCTCAAGCTCACTTGAGGCAGTGCACGACAGACATCATCATCCAGGGGAGTGTCACGCGCACCGCCGGCCGTTCGATATGGAAGAGCGCTCATCGAGACAGAGAACTACAGCGCTCAACGTTGCAAGGCTGAGCACAACACATAGACACACGCACCCATATTGAGAGACAGACCGATGCATTTGTGTGCAAAAAAGGGAATCTGCATGCCTTTGATACTTCAAAAGTGTAGTAGCTTCTTGCTCCAGAATTGTAATTAATACATTATAAAAAGAAAAATATTTTTTTTTTGTCTCGCTGACCTCCTCTACTTGACATCCCCTTCCTCTGTATAACCAGGAATGACGAGAAAACCGCAGCCGACTACAAAATCCAAGGAGGCTCCGTCCTTCATCTGGTTCTGGCTCTGCGAGGAGGACAGCTGTGCTGCTCTCCCAGATTCCTCCTCTCCAACCTCGCCTTGTAACCTTGGTTTTTTGCAGTGCCTGCATTCCACAGATGGACTGAACACACGCAGCCAGTGGTTGTGCTGCATTGTCGGCGATACAGGGCCATCAGCAGAGTTTTGAGTAAGTTCTGCGTGTGGCAGTCACTCTCCCGCAGCGCAGCCAAACCACGTTTGCTCGCCCCACTGTAACAACTGTAACACTGTGCCTTGACAGGATACTACACGTTACTTCCAAAAATCAAACAAAGCTTCGACCGCGGATTCACAACTCGGCTGCTCTCTGCCTCTCCGTCTACGTACGTGAGGCAGACACCATTGAGTCTCATAGTGCATGTTTGCACAAAGGTTATATTTGTCCCACTGACTCAATGGTGGAACAGAAATAGTTGTGGTATTAAGTTGATGCAATGAAACCCAAAGTTGGATTGTAGTCTTACCGATCACATTCACAAAGGTTTGGTTATTTTTCAGCTTCAAACACGTTCAGTCCCTAGAAACTGTCCAAATGTACTTAATTCAAGATTTAAATCACAAGTTATACCGCATTTATTCCCAGGAGGCACCCAATGGCTTCAGTTGACCTGGATATTGTTCTGTTTGTTTTCTTTTTTGTTTGTTTTGGGTTTTTTGGGGGGGGGGGTTGTTCAGAAGTTCAGAGAACCAATTTTAACTTGGCGTGTACAGAATTGTGTGAAATTGACCATTTGGATTTGTTTTTTGGTAGAATAAACACTTGCTGATGCTGAAAATGCCTCCTTTTCCTGCATCTACGACACTTCTGGTTGTAAAATTCAGCACAGGAGGCACAAAATACTTGTTTACATTTTTTTTTTTTTATTATTCTTGTCAAACACTCACCACCAATATGTACATTTACATTTTTAACACAAAAATAGACAGAGAGACATAATATAAGTCACAATGTCTCTCAGTGTAGCAGGAAAAATCTGTAAGCATCTAAAGGAAACAAAGTAGATAGTGTAACGTACAAAATGATGCCCTTATCAGTGGCAGTGTATTGCAGTGTGATGATGTATTGCCAGGAACAGGAACTGCGATAAAAGTAAATCGTGTGTATGACTTGCAACGCTTCCACTTCAGGCTTATAAGGCTTGTTTTGGTCTGTTTGGAACCAAGACGTGCACGTTGCAGCTTATCAGGGTACTTTTGACAGATACAAATAAAAACACGAGCCATAAGGTTTCAAACGGCAAGTCGCAAAACCTCAACTCGAGCTCGCGGAGTGACAATCCGCGGCTGACGTTGCACATGAAGTTGCAGCATTTGATGTCTGAGGTCGAAAAATGTTTTAATATATACAGATCTCTTTTTTTTTTGTTTTTTTGTGCAACGATGGTTTTGCAGAGAAACTCCAGATTGGATTTTGACGATGAAGCCAGAGCAGTGTTGTTTAGGTTCACGGTGTTTGCCACAGCTTGGTAAGGACGCCTCCTCGTGACTGTAAACAAACCTCAACGCACTAAGAATTGAATCACATTCTTTCAGACAGTTCAGAGAGTGAAAGAGGGATGCAGACGGGGGAGCATTTACTTCAAACAAACGAGCCCCTGATTTAGAAACTCAAAAGTACGTTTTTTCTGCTTGCTCTATGAAATGATTTTCACGAAGAGGCAACAGACTGCCGTGACGTCTGTGTCTTAATGCACAACAGGCACAAATCACATCATTGTACGTGTACAGACACCCAAGACAGTTTTAACGAGAGGTACGTCTGCCAACGCTCGTCATTCTTTTTGAGCCTTTTTTTTTTTTTTTGTTTGTTTGTTTTTTTTTTGAGGGGGTGGGGGGAAGCGGCCTGGAAGATTTGAGACTCCTGAGGACTCTGAGGAATAAATATCTAACGAGCACCAGTACAGACATTTTCATACAGAACAGAATTCAAAGAGGCAGTCAGCCAGAGCTCTTCGTGGTGTGGAGGTTTTTGGCAGCGTATGGAAGGAGAAGGCTGTGGGGATGCCCTGAGACACCTTACAGAGAGACTAGAGACACAGGAGTACATTGTGTGTGTCAGAGTGTTGTTATTATAACAAACAGTGTTAAGTATGCGTACATAATTATAACTTGCCAGATGACACCAGTGGCCTCATTCGGGGGATGCACGCTCAGTTTTTGCTGACGCCTGCACTAATTGCACTAAATCTATTTAATTATATAAATTAAACTTTTTTTTTTGTTTTTT
>CAAKHG010012497.1:0-15151 GCA_901007715.1 Dactylopterus volitans | reverse complement strand
TCCAGAAGCAGCAAGTCCTGGACGTTCTCGGACTTGTCTCCGGACAGGATGGCGGCCTGGACAGCTGTGAAGATGGAGAAACTGTTGAGATCAGGGCTTTCCAAGGTTGGGTTGGCACACACCAAGGCATCTGTTTACATTTGCCATTTTATTGCCAATCTTTGCAATTTTGCACATTTCCTGATGAAGTACTTTAACTGAAAAGCTGTTGGTTTTGTTCTAAACCCATTGGTGCCAGATCCTGTCACTTACTAAAATTCAAACTACAGAAGTGCAGCATCCAAGAGAAAATTCTTATTTGGATGAAGAGACCTACCAGCTCCGTAGGCCACAGCTTCATCTGGGTTGATGCTCTTGTTCAGCTCTTTTCCGTTGAAGAAATCCTGGAGCAGCTTCTGGATTTTGGGGATACGGGTGGAGCCGCCGACCAAGACGATGTCATGAATCTGCCCTTTGTCCATCTTAGCGTCACGGAGTGATTTCTCCACTGGGTCCAGGGTGCCACGGAAGAGGTCAGCGTTGAGCTCCTCAAAGCGAGCTCTGGTGATGGAGGTGTAGAAGTCTACCCCCTCGTACAGGGAGTCGATTTCAATGCTGGCCTGGGTGCTGGAGGACAGGGTTCTCTTTGCCCTCTCACAAGCGGTGCGCAGACGGCGGACAGCTCTCTTGTTGTCGCTGATGTCCTTCTTGTACTTGCGCTTGAACTCTGCGATGAAGTGGTTGACCATGCGGTTGTCGAAGTCTTCCCCGCCGAGATGGGTATCGCCGGCGGTGGACTTGACCTCGAAGATGCCGTCCTCGATGGTCAAAATGGACACGTCGAAGGTGCCGCCACCAAGATCGAAGATGAGAACGTTCCTCTCAGACCCAACCTGCAATTAAGGGTATGTATGGATCAGAACTACGTACCTTGGTTTAAAAACGGTAAATCACAAATTTGACAGTGATAGAATTAACTCAAATTAGCTTCACGTGCCTTCTTGTCCAGCCCATAGGCAATGGCAGCTGCTGTTGGCTCGTTGATGATACGCAAAACATTCAGGCCAGAGATTGTGCCAGCATCCTTGGTGGCCTGGCGCTGGGAGTCATTGAAGTAGGCAGGTACTGTAATAACAGCATTGTTGACAGTCTGCGGAAGGAAGTAGCAAGGCATTAGCAACAATTCATCACATTACTTGCTTTGCCGTGTAACGCTCTGTCATGTGAGATCTTACCTTCCCGAGGTAGGCTTCAGCAATCTCCTTCATCTTGGTCAGCACCATTGATGAGATTTCCTCTGGGTAGAAGGACTTGGACTCACCCTTGTACTCCACCTGAACTTTGGGGCGAGTGCTGTCGTTGATGACATTGAACGGCCAGTGCTTCATGTCGGATTGCACAACTGTGTCGTCAAACCTGCGGCCAATCAGTCGCTTGGCATCTGCAAAAGACAGTTTGGCACCTTTAGTAGAATCAAAAAGCAAAAGTTCCATGACAGTTTTAGCTCAAAAAAAATCACTCAGACATCCAAGGAAGGATTTGGGCCATCTTTGGTCTTTCGACCTCTGGTGGAAACTACGAATGGCAGGAAAAGCGTCATCACAGTGAGCATGTCATGATACTCAGAAGACATTGATATGCCCCCACTTCACTGCAAGGGTTGCCAACCTTGCCTGTTCTAGAAACCCTGCTGTAACACTTGAATGATTTTGGCTTCTACAAAGCTTATTTAGATGTCAATTTTAAATCAGATGTGTTATGGCAGGGAGACGTAAGGCATGGAGGGCAGTGGCTCTTTAGGAGCAAGGCTGGCAACCCCTGCATTAATGTCAGCTGGCTCCAAGTTGTCTTACCAAAGACTGTGTTGGTGGGGTTCATGGCGACCTGGTTCTTGGCTGCGTCTCCAATCAGCCTCTCGGTGTCTGTGAAGGCCACATAGCTGGGTGTGGTCCTGTTGCCCTGGTCGTTGGCAATGATTTCAACTTTGCCATGTTGGAAGACACCGACACAGGAGTAGGTGGTCCCGAGATCAATACCAACTGCTGGTCCCTTAGACATGTTTCCTAGAGAGAGAGAGGGGGGCGGGGGTGTGCAGTAATTAGTGGAAGTGCAATCATTGGCATTTTGAGATGTCAGCATCTGGTTATACTTTAACTCAAAGCAATCCTCAGATGATGAAATTGATTAAAAATGCATCGCAGACAGTGTGCACTCCAGCCAACACACATTCCGGATGATTCATTTCACGTTACGCAATTTATTGCATTCGGAAACTGACTCGCTCATTAAGAAAAAACGCATCTCAAATTTAAAAAAAAAAAAAATACAAATCACACTGAATGTTAGCGAAACTGCTATTGGTAGGGTTTTATAAACTTCAATGTAAAAAAACGGGATCAAGGTCAACGCAAAGTCTGACACAGCCATTATGGATTTATGCTATGGTTGTTTCAACTCATGATAGCATTAATGGTTACAATGTGCGATTAAATATTCATTTTAATTCAAAAGGTTAAAAGCTGAGAAAATAAAATCATAAAAATCAGGGGACTAATCACGCTGCTTGAGCTCGAGGCATTGCGAAAGCATGGCGTGTCGGCCGACCACGTGACAGGGAGTCATCAAGGTTACCACACAACGAGTCAGACCGGATGTGGATTTACAGACTTCAATGACGCCTTTATAATTAAATTAAATTCAAGATCCGATTTAGGGCGACTTAACGTTATGGATTCTGCAACACATGACATTGGAAATTAAGGAGCATTTCTATCGGAGAGAGCCTTTAATCTGGGGGGCAAAAAAGACCGGAAGTACGCCGATTCCGGCTAGCTTGATGTTCCAGAACATTCTGGAAGGTCTCAGTCCCCGCCCCCACCCTCCCCGCGCTGCCTGGCAAATGGCGGCGGCGGCTGGAATATCCCAGCTTGTGATTAGAACGCCATCACGAGCGCTGCAATTCACCCCTTTAGATCATCGTTTTCACCAAGAACCACAAACAAGAAGGAAGTTGCACTGTTGCATCTTCTGGATTAATTCTATCGTTAACAGCGCGGCGCCGACGCGAGTGAGCGAACGTTAAGGCTCCCGCCGCGATCCAAGCAACCAGTTAGAGAGGGCGTGTGTGAATTTTCAAACGCAGATATGATCGATTCCAACTCACCGGAGTGCTGAGCCGAGGATGACTGGGTGTTACGTTGGAATGGAGAGCGGCGAGGCGGCTTGTCCCTGCCGGTGTTGCGGGAGGAGAAAGAACGTCGACGCTCTGCGATTCCGTATATATCGCCGGCACCGCGACCAATCAGACGGCGCGTTCTTGACGTCACGGCGACGGCCTTCCAATCACGCCCGGCCTCTTTAATGACGCTGCGGGCGTCACGTGCCTCATTTCCCGTTCTGGCGTCTTCTCTGAGCCTCCCCCTTCTCTTTTTTTTTTTTTTTGTTGAGTGACCGCATGGCCCCGAGCCGGCAGCCGGGACCGGGGACACGACGTGAACTCAGAACAAACGACACTTTTAAGTCCAGACTGCGGCCACGACTGAATAAAATGTCTTTAGAGGGGGGAAACTATGAAAGCCCGGGAGGGCTGCGACTCGCTGGTGGGGGAGCAGCTAAGCTAACTGCGCTAGCTAAGCTAACTGCGCTAGCTTTGCAGAAATGACATCTCGGGCGACTGCGGGAGGCTAATGACTTCCTGGACTTCCCTTTTACCACCTTCGCAATCATAGATGCGCACAATGACTGCCAGTTTCCACTGCTCACGACTGACGCGGGGGCTTCTTACTCAAAACACACACCCATGGCTTCCGTTTAGCTATCATTCTCGATCAATTATGGGTGTTGCACCTGCTGTGCTAGCTTGCTCTACGGTCTCAATGCAGTTGCAGAGGCCCCCCGAGACTGCTGCATCTGGCCGGGGCTGGTTTTGAGGTGAGTACCGCACCGCAGTCACGCTGTAGCTCTTTGCATCCTGGGTATTGTGACGTCCCAGGATGGATCGTTTTAACTTCATATATTTTGTTACGAACACAATCATTTTTGTTGTCCCTCCCTTCCCCCTCTTGCCCACCATACTGTGCAAGCACCCCCAGTTTCCAGACACTGTTGCAGGCCACCATTTTGTGTGGGTGATGACGTCATGTCCTCTATTTTCTTTATTAATAAAGTACATAGAGGAAGGATGAAAATAGTCAAAAGGGGTAGGATTATGGAGTTAGATCCCGTCCATTTATTCATTAAAACACTGATGTAACTCCATATAGGCCTGGAAGAAGTTTTTGTTTTCTACCGCTTCCTACGTCTTTTCAGACATGGAGAATTAACTGGGACCGTGTCTTCCTGCCAATCTTGGTGGTCGTTGTTTTATTCCAGCCTTGATTTTATTTATTACTCATAATAAATAAATAAATGCTGGCATGAGAATCGTGTCGGAAAGGCTGCACACATCACATGCAAAAGCATCACTGACACGCTCCTCAAGTTCCACTCGTCCATATCAAAACAGAACGCTGTCGTGTTCTAGCAAAATATATTTTATTGTGGCATATAAACAGACATTGTACACAGCAGTAGCAGCAGAGGAGGGCGGCCGCGGCTCGGACGCTCACAACTCCGTCTCCTTTATGCCCGAGGAGGTGGCAGGCCTTTGGGCGTGAGAGCTTGGCGCTCTGCATGAACTCTGGCTCTCCGTCGCCATGGCTGCCGCCGTGTTTGTCACCGACGTTGTCACCGACGTTGTCACCGACGGTTCCTCCGAGTAGCGCGTGAACGCCGTGTTGAAGAGCCCTGCGTGACGGGAGGGAGAAGGTTTCGCCGTTAGCAGGGATTCATCGCAGAAGCACGTTTCCGACTGGCTTGAAACGGATTTAACCCACAAGAACCTGCCGTGACTCAGCCGCCGCCTTTTAGATGTTCTGGAAACTTCCTTTAGCAGCTTCACACTTGGATTTAACTCAACAAGCGGCACTTGCTGAACTTTCTGGCCGGGTCATGTGACAATAATGTGTGAATTTGGCTTCCTAGGGCCCCGTTTCCAAAATGGCGGCATAGCTGGTCAGAAGATGTGACTCAAGTTTTTTTGGTCACTAAAGGTGAGTTTCAACACGTTTTAATAGCAGCTGCCACATCACATTTTACCTGTTCTGACCACATTTCCAGCACAAACTCAAGTAAACTAAGTTGTGAAACTGTGGCGGTGACATAAAGGTCACGTCTGCCTTTTAACCTCAAAATTTTCATAGAAAATTCAGTGTGACATATTTCTCACGATGCCAAAAAAGGCAGTGAGCTGCTTAAGCTGTCTGTTCTAGATCCGACATTGTTTTTCTACCAGCAGAAGCGGGCCCGGGTTCTTATGGCTTAAGAGTAGTGCCACTGAAGTTGAAATTACGAGTGCACGGTTTCAACCACAAGGTGTCACAATGTGACAGCTATTGACCAGGAGATAATGTAACTTTTTATATATATATATATATATATATATATATATTTCATATTATTAAAGATTTAAACCTACAAACTGCTGCATTATTGATACTTTTCTGAATCAATTGGTGTTGAATTAGACAAGTGAAGTTTATTCCCAGGAGCAGCCTCCAATCCGGACACACACACTCCCAAAACTAAAAGTTAGTGATGGCTGTGTTCAGTTCCACAGCACTAAAAGTTTATTCCTGTAAAAATCTAGATGTAGATTTGAAATAGGAAGCCTGCTGGCATAAATATTTTACATTCCCACATCTGTTTAGACGGGAAGCCATGAGAAGCAGCGCTGACTCGCTCACGTACCCCGCCGCCTGTGACCCGGCAAGTTCCTCTCCTCCTGGCTGGATTTGGATTTGCTGCTCTCCTCCGACGGATCCGAGGTCTCGTTCTCTGAAACAATGAACACTGTTTTTTTTAAAAAGAGAATATTAAAAAAAAACAAAGCACTGACATACATAAGCGGAAAGATATTCCCAGTCAGACATGCACAAATTATTTCCTTCATAACTTAACGGTACTGGCAAAAGTCCTGATGCCGCTGAGGCACATGTGAGAGGAATGTAGTCTGATTACCTTTTCGCCAAAGGATGTGCGCTCTCCTGATCCTGAGAGCAAAGAAAACGACCACAACCAGCAGCCCGACGATCAGACATGACACCAGCAGCACCAGCAGCGACGAGCTCCCTTTGATTCGGCTCTGCCTCTCTCGGCCTTCAGAGCTCACTGGGAACAGGCAGGATGCTAACGGTTAGCCTAGCCCAAGTGTTTCAGAGCTCAGTTAAGCAGACACATTTTATTAATCTCGGAGGAAAGTGTGTGGTCATAGTTGCTCCATGCCAGTACGAATTTAAAGATATGAGGAAGAAAGTATCAAAATATGAAAAAAGTAGAAATATCCAAAATATGAAGAATATATGAAGAATAGAAACTATAGTAAGTAAAAATGGCATGTAAAGTATCTCTTAAAAACAGAGCAATATGTAGCACATAAACATCAATATGATAAATAGAGGCGCTAACATTGAAGTATGTTTATTATTGCTGTTATTGCACTGTGCACTGTTATTGCAGTGAGACAGATTGTGGCCTCCACAGCATCCGTCCACGATCTTACCCGTTATGTTCCCCGCTGTGCTGTTGAATGGCGTGAGATCCTCTGCCGTCTCATTGGCGGACGTCCAGCCTATAGGGAGTTGTGAAAAAAATTAAGGAATAATTATCATACTCGATCAGAAGAGTTCTACATGAAACGACTCGGTTGTAGTTCTTATTAAGTGCCGCTAGATGGCGTTATAAATAGGCGTTTGTCAGAGGGCAGTGGCCCGCCGTACCTGTTGTGCTTGTTGCATTGGCGATGGTTTCATTCTCGGTCCCGCCTGAGCCCGATAACGCCGAAGTTCTCACGGCATCTGCGATAAAGATTTCATGGATGAGAAGACGCCGTGACCTGAAATGGCTGAATTAATCTCATCCATGAGTCAGTTTTCTCGGACAAGTTCTTCTGTGGAATTCGGGGGGCTTTTTGGGTTGAAATATTTGAGAACAAAAAGGAAAAAAAAGAGAAAAAAAAGCGAAAGTTAAAATATCTGCTGACACACTTCACCCACGTGGATGATAACGGTTCCATCTATGGCCACTGATGACCACGTCCCCGTTTCACACTGTACGGAGAGACTTGCGTCACAGGAAGCGGTTCTCGCAGTGCGACAACCACGCTGGTGGTTGAGCAACTGATCCAGACGCCTAGTGAAAGCCGCTATCTATAGTTCTGACCTCACAGGTCGTATTATGCAGACGAATAATCGTGGATTTAACAGCCAACAAACATATATGATGAATTTGGACACATTAATAGATGGGAAGTACGTTTTTTTTTTTTTTTTTTTTTTTTTTTTTAAAGAAACTTCGTCTTTTATAACTTATTGTAAATAATTAAAGCAATTTAAGGGCCCATGTTCTGGAATGCCATGTTGAGTCGGAATTTGATGGGATTTTTTTCTCATATTTCTAAAGATATTATGGTGGAAGCAGCAGTCAGAAAACCCGTATAAATAGCAGTGAATAAATATTGTAATGTTCCTCTTATTGCCAAATTCTTTTAATTGCCTGATGAAAATCTCGCTTTTGGTTTTTGGCCAATTCATTGGTAAAGTAGTAATTTCACTCATGTCATGTAGTTTGTCCATCACCATTTCCCCCAAAAGAAATTCACATGATTTGTTTTAAAAGAAAAACATGGAAATGAATGAACACAAGAAGTCTGATCCAGCATCGCTGATCTGATCCTCATCCTGATATCAGGAATTGTTAATTAAGCAGGTCATTTTTTTTTAATTTTTTGCAGAATTATTATAAAACTCCTGTTTATCCAACAATGTTTTTTCAATTCATTTGTAATTTTTTTCCCAATATTTAGCTAATTTTCTAAAGCACTTCTTCTGCAAATCCACTCGTTTTCTTTCAAGAAGAAGTAAATGATTAAAAAAAAAACCTTTGTAAGAAAGTTACAAGAAAATGACCAGATAGTTAGCAAAAAAAAGCCTAAAAAAAATTGTGGAAAAAAAATATGTTGACGAGTGTGCACCGCTCAAGGATAACATTATGATCACATGATTAACAGAGTACAATGCTGTTGTTGGACTGTACTGGGAGGTGTCCCTAATATTTTGGCCAACCCGATCACATGGATTGTGGTGCCAAAACATCGGGGACGCCTCTCAGTTTGTTGCAGGGCTGTTATGTCTTTATATTTCTGTGATGAACATTCAGCAGTCATAATGTTACGCTAAAACAGCGTATTTAAGGCTCCTATCGGAGAGGCTGAGTCTTTCGACATTAAAACGGCACTTTTTTTATTGCTTCTTTACATCTGGTTCTTTTGTGTCGAGCATCTGATCTGTGGAACAAGAACATTTCCATATACGAAAAAGGGCTCCGCTCACCACTCGTGCTGAGATGAGAGTGCGTCGGGGTGACGCTGTTCGGCCCGCTGGAGGGCAGCAGCCGATTGGACGGGGCGGTCGAGCCACCCCGAGGTCGGCCCCCGGTGGTGAAGTAGCCGGTGGTTCTCCCGTATCGGAACCAGCGGGTGGCTGCGCTGGCGCCCTGGGTTGACTCTTGTGGCGGAGGCGTGGGGGCAGCAGTTGTGGTCGTGAACCTCGCCGCTGTGACAGAGGAGGGGGAAAGTTTTACAGTATTGTTATTTACGCAGAAATTAATGTTCGACGATTGATTGAGGGGGAAAACGAAGAGAAAACGTCACGCTGACATTTGAGCAGTCTGCGAATTACTCATCTGCTGTTGTTGTTTTTTTATGGTATTTTTAATCTAAGCAGGAAACCAGACCATTTGAAAGATACTAAAAGAGGAAATTACACAAGTGTATCTGGCCAGTTAAGTTTCATACTCTGGGGTTGTGGACATTATCGTGACAAAAATCCCCCCCTCAGTGCTTTCCCTGCTCTGTGACGACGCGCCACTTCACTGTTCCTGAAACATTATCCTCTTATGCAGAAGTGCACGATAGTCAACAAGTGGGGGGGTCAGTTTCAGGGTGATTTATTTATTTATTTGACCTTTTTTTTTTTAGCATTCGGAGTTTCGTAATACCAGGAAACTCACAAGAACGAGTCCAGATGCGAGTCCAGTTGTGTTCACGGTGAAAACCTACGCGGTGACGGCAACTGCAGCCGGCGAGGCGCATCTCGGATTCTGGCTTATCGCTCAAAGACCGTAACTGCTGTGGCCTTTTTTTCTTTTTATACCACGAGAGAGAGAGAGGAGACTCAGCTGAGTGTAGCGATGTGAATTATTACATTATGGTGACGGAAATGTGGGAAATACAGTTAAAAAGTTAAAAAATGACCTCTTTATTTTCCCTCTTTAAAGGCCTTTGGGGCAGCTGGATGTCACTCAACGTCACCCGGAGTCATTTTGCGTCGATACTTTTGTCACTTCTGGGTCATATAAAACTAACTAATGTGGGAGGAGTGAAATTTTGAGAACAGTTTTAACACCTTCTCGCACTCTGCAAGCGATGTCGCCCACTCGGCCCATGTCGCAGCTGCGTCTTCTCTACCTTCCCACCTCATGGTACCTTTTTCCGGGGGGTCATTTTTCCATTGTAAGACGGAACCGCCTCAGTGTAACCAGTGTTGGCGAGCTTCTACCATTCGCTCACGATTCTTGCTTTTCCACTACATGGTACTTGCTCTACTCTACTCGTCTTTGGTATCGGGTATTTTTCCTGGGGGTCGTTTTCCATTCGAATATAGTAACACCTCGGTGTAGCCGGTCGTCATAGAGATGCCGCGCGAATCCGCCCTCGCCGTCATCTTTCAGCGCGACGCAGAAATCCCCGAGCGACCGCCGCGTGGTCTTTGTGGTTGCCGCGTTTGGAAGAAATTAAAACCGCGGCCGAGTTTGCTTGTTTGAAAATGGCGGGCGCCGCTAGCGTGTAGTGGAAAAGCACCACGGCCGCCGCGTATCTATGAGCAGGCGTGAAGTATTACTCAGATGACTCGCACTCACGGGATCTGCCAATTTTGACAAAGCTCATCAGGTGCGAGTGCAGGGCCGGATGGCGGACGAGGCATTTCACCGTGACTCTGGTTCCCACCGTGGAAAGATGCAGCGTGTCCGTCGAGACGAATCTTTTGCCCTCATGCAGGACCTGGGCGTTTCCTGTGGAGCGCAACGGATACAATTAGGTCCCGTTTGTGGTCAGGTGGAACAGCAGGCCTCACAGCTGAGACCCTCTAAAAAAAACAAACTCTACATTCAGGATTTCCAAAATGAGTTGTGAGCTGTAAATCTATGTCTAAAATGCCACAAAGAAAGGCCAGCAGGTCATTGAGAGGTCAATGTGGTCCACCAACACACCCACCCAACCACCCACTGGGGGGAGATTACTGCAACCCAGGAAGGTGGTGACACCAGGGGACGGGCCAGTCTGGTGGTCTTGAAAACCCATCGTTTTTCAGAGCATAAGCTAAGAACAAGTTAAGCATTTAATAAAAAAATAAATAAAAAAAATAAAAACCTTCCAAACGCTGCGTGAACCCTGAGTGAAACAGGACACTTCATTCATGTCGTGCATCGCTCCGGTTTATTTCTTTACTGTCTTTTACTGGCTCGTATAATAGCGAGCGCTGCTTATAGGAAGCGTCATCGTTGGGTTTAAAGCGCACTTATGGGAGGTTCTTTTACGAAGTCGGACGACTAAGCGTAAATAGTGATAAAGTCCGCTCAGGGGGAAGTTTATTTGGGATATATGAGCTCACACTCGTGAAACCACATTTGCTGTATCGTTTGCTTGTTATTTTTAGATGAAGTTGACTTATTTTTTTTTCATATGTTTGGGGACAGATCCTAGTTTGGATTGAAAACAAAAAAAAAAGACCTTTTCGCAATATTAATGAGAACCTTTCTGCCTGGCTTTCACTAAGGAGGACTTTTCTGGCAGGAAGCCTTTGGGGAAAACTTGTCCCATTGCTGGCTGCAGAAACCTGAGCGCTAATATCTGCTTTTCTTTTCTTTTTCCTGAGTTGACCACTAACTGGTGAACTTACCATGGATTTCAGGCCCATTATCCAGTTGCCAGGAGATCTGCGGCGGAGGGTGGTTCCCCTCAGCGACGCACTGTATGACAAACCTCCCATCATGGATTGCGACTCTAACTCTCGGGAAACCTGCAAAACAGCCGAGGCGTGTCGTTGCAGAAAGGCTCGTCCAACGCGGCGCGTTTGTGGGGCGGTCCGCGGCACGCAGGGGGGGGCACTCACCCAGCACCGTCACCTCCACCTTCGTCTCCGCGGCGTGGGGGCCGTACCGCGAGCACGTGTAGCTGCCGCCGTCCCTGAAGGTCACGTTGGAGACGCTGACGCTGAACCTCGACTCGGACAGCTTGTCGATGCTGTAGCGTTTGTCCCTCAGGGCTGAGGCGGGGGGGGGAAAGCGAGAGACGCTGAGTGCGTGGCCGGCGCGGGCCGCGGCGGCGCGCTGCGTTTGCCGACGGGGGGACGCGACGTCCTCCTCACCCTTCTTGCGGTTGAAGAACATGATGTAGCCGTCGGGGTTCTTCCAGTCCACGTGGCTCCTGTGCGCGTCGGTGACGGCGCAGCTCAGGTTGAGCGTCTGGCCCTTGAACACCGTCGCCCGCTGCACCGCCGCCAGCGAGGCTGCCGGCACAAAAACAAAGAGGCGGGGGGGGGCGTTAGCGTGGATGATGCGCGCTGCTTTCATGGGGCGACACGCGAGAACGTCTACTGTACAATTTCCATTGCAGAGGCTGGAAGAAATGCAGAGGCGTGTCAAGCTGAAACCCTTTTTTTTTTCTCACGGTTTGACTCATACGTGTGTGTGTGTAGTGTGTGTGTGGTGTGCGCGCGCGCGCGGGTGTGTGTGGCTTTCATTTAAGCGGCACGGAAGTTTTCAAACATTTTCACGTTCTGGACGTTCTCATCTCGGCCTTCCGCACGCAGTTAAACACTGTAAATCTCGTGCGGCGTCCCTCATCTGACCCTAAAATAAAAAAATATCAAATGTAATTTTTTTTGTCATATTTTAAGCTGTTTTTTTGGGGCAAAAGTTTCTTTTTTTTTTTTTTTTTTTTAAATACAAAGTTTTTTATGTGTTTGTTCTGATTCTTGAGTAAATGTGTCAGATCCCTTGTGTTTAAATGCTTGCAAGAGGATTCTGAGTGTACCATCTAAATAGAATAAAAATAGAACTATTCCTCTGTTATGGCCCAGGAGAGCCTCGGGGACCCCTGAGGAGAACTTTGTGGACCCCTGATATGGCACATTCAAAAGCATTGAAACAGATGAAGAGTTGGGGGGGCAATCAGAAAAACTGAATGAAGATTCGCAAAAGTCACAAGTTAGAACAGCGAGGCAGCCCCCTTAACCCCCCCCCCCACACACACAAGTGTGATGCATGTCTGCTCCGGCAGGAAGTAATGTGGTCAGTCGCCTCGCAGCAAAAGAGAAAGTCAGGGCAGGTGAGAAGAGAGTCGCACATCGGCTGTGGCTTCGCGTCTGGGGGCTTTGGGGACTTTTTTTTTTAAAAATTTCTTTCCTGTGGGGTCCAAATGACGAGCTGTTTGGAAAAAATAACAACGGTGGGGGGGAACATTGACGCCCGGTGGGACGACAGTGGGCTTTGAACACGGGAGGTCGTCATCCACGCGGTTCCACAAGAGTGGGCGCGCGCGGAATGTCTCACATTTACTTTACCTTTTTTTTTTTTTACACTTTAAACGACATGAACGGCGAATGAACCGCTGGGGGAAAAAAATAACGCTTTCATTGGGCAACGTGCTTTTTTAATCCTCACTGTTACTGAAGTTAGTCAGCCTGAAACACTCGCCGTATATCCACCGATCAGCCATAACATTATGACCAACGCGTTTGTTTATCATAGCTTATAATGCTCATCTTGTCTTATTTTACGCAGCTGTAAACACAAGTCACAAATGCTTTCACACACCAAATCAGCCATAACATTATGACCACTGCACCATAAAACAGAATGCAGCAGCCCTGCAACAAATTCCCTTACATTTTGGTCTCTCATATTCATGGGGTGACCAAAATATTAGGGACCGCTCTCAGTGTAACCCAGCACAGTCCAACAGCGTCACAAACTACAGTCCCAATAACAATCATTCAAATATGTCAATTGAAGGGAGAACTGATTGCAGGGCTGTTGTATTATACTCTACGGTGGACATGCAGTGGTCGTAATGTTATGGCTGATCGGTGTATAAAAGCATGTGTGGCTTGTGTTTACAGCTGTATAAGTTAAGACATGATACGATAAGATAAGCATCACATTCCATGGTAAACATGCGGTGGTCATAACGTTATGCTTGATAAGTATATAAACTACACACACAAACATTATATGTACATATACTTTAAAGCATAAAAGGAACCTATCCGACAAGTTTGTATGTTGATGTGGCAAATTGACGTCCCAAATTATTCAAGAAAATTTGCAAGGTTCAATTCACCAAGGCAACTAAAAGATTTAGTACTTGTTAAATTTTGAAACTTCCCCTAACTGCCACATATATCAGTTTTTCACCGTCGCCGGCACGTTCGCGTCCAGCCGCTTTATGCGAGACTCACCATGTACGAGCAGCGCCAAGACGCCGAGTTGCAGCCTGAGTTCCATCCTCGCCGTCGCTCAGGGCTCTGGCCGCCTGGTGTGGTGCCGCTTCCTCCTCGCTCGCGCTATTTGAGCGCCGGCGAGGGAGGGGGGGCTTCCATGACATCACGGCTGTGGTTTCCACCCGCTCTGATGCGAGCGAGTCTCGTGTGAGAGAAGTGCAACGCTGAGAGGGAAGGCTTCAAGGTTCTCCCGAAATAGTCTTGGTCTTTTTTGCTGCCCGCCAATCACGAGGTGATCTAATAGAAAAACACGTATTTATTAGAACGTCTGACCTCGGGGCCCCTCCGTCACGGCCGTGCAGGCTGGACGGCCCCGTGAGGTGGGGGTCCTGGTTCTTCTTGGGGTTAAAGGTTATAAGGGGGACCATGAGGGCTACATGGTACACATCAAACCGGGGTGGGGGGTCATGAGGAGTTTCCACAGACCCGAACGCCACAATTTCGGGTATTTTCTTCAGGAATATGAGAATGATGATGGCTGCTGTGTGTTCTCCGTTTCAGTGCAGAGCGAGGACGCCTGATGGAGGGGCGATCTGATCGGTCGGAGAGGATTGTTGGAGGGTCGAGGAGGGTCTGGAAAGTGAGGGGCAGGGCCAATGCCAGAACTGGGATACGACCTGAATGTAAATTTCTTTACTCGGACATCCGGGAGGCGCTCAAAGTAGAGCCGCTGCTCCTCCACGTGGAGAGGAGCCAGCTAAGGTGGCTCGGGCATCTGGTCAGGATGCCTTCTGGACGCCTCCCTTTAGAGGTGTTCCAGACATGTCCCACTGAGAGGAGGCCTCGTGGCCGACCCAGGACCAGGTGGAGGGATTATATCTCGCGCCTGGCCTGGGAACGCCTGGGGATGCCTCCAGCCGAGCTGGTGGAAGTGGCTGGGGAGAGGGCTGTCTGGGCTTCCCTCCTGAAGCTGCTGCCCCCGCGACCCGGACCCGGATGAGCGGAAGACGACGGATAAGCGGCCGATCGTCCATCTGTGCGACAGGAGCGGAGGACCAGCGACGTTCCCTACAAACGTCTGAATCCTCTCCAGGCCGAATCGGGACGTTTCTTAGTTTTTAATGGTTTTTGCTTTGAACGTTGCCGATCCGTGGCGGATGTTTGTCTCTTATCGTACGGTGGCGACGCTCACGCAGCTCGGCGTTCCCAAGTGAGAAGATTTGTCCTTTAGACTTCGGTAACACTCACAATTTTCATTTCTTATGTTCCTTAAGAGACGCTTCACGCGTGTCCGGGTCCCCTCGAAGGCGCACACGGAAGTTGTCTTATCTCATCTTATCTTACGCAGCTGTAAACACAAGCCGCACTTGCTTTTATACGCCCATCAGCCATAACATTACGACCACCATACGTCCACCATAGAGTATAATACAACAGCCCTGCAATCAATTCTCCCTTCAGGAGGAGTTTTATGTTGGATTGTGATTGAATGCGTGTGAGAGGTGTTGGACTGTACTGGGTTACACTGAGAATATTTTGGTCTCCCTACTGCATATGAGTGGAATGACCAAAAT
>CAAKHG010012485.1:1796-18989 GCA_901007715.1 Dactylopterus volitans | reverse complement strand
GAGGGTATGAGTGCCAGCCCTACTCTCAGCCTCATCAGGTGTCTCTGAACTCTGGCTACCACTTCTGCGGCGGCTCCCTGGTCAACGAGAACTGGGTTGTGTCTGCTGCTCACTGCTACAAGTCGTGAGTGCATTCCGCATGTTTTCATTGGCTATCAAGTGGAACACAGATTCATGCAGTTCGCCGTAACCGGTTTTGTGTGTGTTGGGATGGATCAAGCAACTCTCTTCTGTCTTCAGCCGCGTTGAGGTGCGTCTCGGAGAGCACAACATCAGGGTCAACGAGGGAACCGAGCAGTTCATCCGCTCCGCCCGCGTCATCCGCCACCCCAAGTACAGCTCCTACAACATCAACAATGACATCATGCTGATCAAGCTGAGCGAGCCCGCCACCCTCAACCAGTACGTGCAGCCCGTGGCTCTGCCCACCAGCTGTGCCCCCGCTGGCACCATGTGCAAGGTCTCCGGATGGGGCAACACCATGAGCTCCAGTGAGTGACATCTGCATTTCAAAGCTGAGAAGATTCACAGCAACGTTTCTGTGTGTGTGTGTGTGTGTAATTTTTTTTCTTTCTAACATTCCACACTTTCTATGAAAAATTTCAGCTGCTGACAAGAACAAGCTTCAGTGCCTGGACCTCCCCATCCTCTCTAAGAGCGACTGTGAAAACTCCTACCCTGGCATGATCACTAATGCCATGTTCTGCGCTGGATACCTGGAGGGAGGCAAGGACTCCTGCCAGGTACATAACAAGAGGAAGCTGCAGAAGGCCTGACTCTAGACATGTGCTTGTCGGTTGCACATGTAGAATGTTCACACTTCCATCCAAGAACATTTTAGCTTTTTGAACTTCAGAGAAATTGTTCACTTGGCCTATTTTCAAACATATTACCTCTCTCTCTTTCAGGGTGACTCTGGTGGCCCCGTGGTGTGCAACGGTGAGCTGCAGGGTGTTGTGTCCTGGGGCTACGGCTGCGCTGAGAAGGACCACCCCGGCGTCTACGCCAAGGTATGGCAAAATATCACATACTGCATCCGTCTGCACAATAAACAAAACCGGTCCTGTTGTTTTTGCACGATAAATAGAACACACATTCTGCTGTTTTCCGTTCACAGGTCTGCCTCTTCAACGAGTGGCTGGAGACCACCATGGCCAGCTATTAAGTCCAATCCTTCGGTCACAATCTTACATTTGCTGCCTCATTTCCATCATTTTCACTGCAGTAATGTTGTAGAATCTTAATGTGCAGCATCTTTACATCTGAAGCAATAAAGTCTACATTTTGACTTTCATCCAGTTGTTCTTTCCATTTTTCCAGCCTGCATGCTGCTCACATCACAACAATGTAAAACATACAATAGGTCGGATTTTTGAAACTTTAAAATGCTCCAACACCTCTCAGAATCCAGACAATTGTGGCAAGTCTTGTATTTGCTGTATGCTGCTTTATGGCCTCCAAGTTAGTGAAAGGACGGATTTTTTCACTGACAAAATATTTGGAGTGACTCTAGATATCTCAAGGTGAATCTGTCCAGTGACAACTAACTATGCTGAAAAAGTGAGTTCATCATTTGTTATATCAATTAGACAACAACCCGTCCTCTCAACAGATCACTGTACGTCTGTGCGCATGACATTAATGTTCATCACACTACTATCCATCATCACGAATTTTAAAACATCATGCCAGCAGAACTACTCCCGCATAACAGCTATTGTCTTTACACTTGCATCCAGGAATCCATTTTTATGTGCTGTAGTGATTTTAAAAGATTTTAATGCATAAAAGCATGTGAATATGTTTCCGTTCCTTTTCGTCAGAGTTCATTAAAACCCACTCCACTAACAGACCATTACCAGTAATAAGAATATACGACATCATGACACCTTAATTACATTACTATTATTGCATTGATATTAACAAGAAAATAAAAATCTGGAGCAGACCAAAATCTGGTTAAAAGTCAATCCAAATAAACAAAACCAGTCTGGACAATAACAGGTGACACAGACAAAAGAACGACAACAGATTAGACTGAAACGTGCCTTCCCATCATGTTAATATCGTTATATTAATCTTGATTTGGTAGTATAATTAGCAGCACAGAATGTGACTGCATATCATAAACAGGCTGAGAGTCAAAGACAAATAAAAGTGAATAAAAGCTATTGCCTTGTATTGAAACCCCTGGAGTGGCAATTACCAATGTTTTGTCATTCCTCTCACTTCAGGGTCTGTGAGATTTTTTTCCCTTACAATTATCATCCAAAATTCTCCTGATTTTTTTTCTTCTTATCATTAAAATGGTACTATTCTTTAATTGAATAATTCATATGCTCATTTTAAAGCAGAGAGAGCATTTCCTACCGTTGTCGTTTGTGAAGGCCAGAGGCTGACATGGACTCGGCTGGTAAAGTGGGCTCCATCTGGCACTTTCATTGCTTCAAGGCTTCAGGCCAGAGTCAAGGTCATGATCCTGATTACGGCTTCAGCCCTGCTGCGCTCTCCTGGAACCAAACAGCGTGGATCTAATAAAGAAAATAACAAATGCTGTTTAAAGGTTGCTTTTTGTTACAGGTGTTGAATATCTTTTAGGCACAGTCTGAGTACAACTGTAAAAAGCTCTCTTTTTGCTATGAGTTAGTTTGAGTTAGTTAGTTTGGTCAGCTCCCTGCCAGGATGTTGATTGGTGAGCAGCGCCAGGGGTGTGTCTTAATAGTTGGCACTTCTTAAATCAGTCAATATAAACTCAGCTTGGATTCAGGAAAATATCTGCCCTCAATTAATCATGGGGGCTTTAGTTTTTGTCCAGCTGTGTGTAAGTATGGAAACGATCTCAGAATGTACAGCATTTATTATGGAGCACTGGTGTCCTGCAGATTAAAAGTAAATGACATGACAGAAGAGAAGTAGAATGTAGAGTGACAAAAGACCCAAAACAAATACGAAATGTGTCTCAAATAATACTTGCAGCATGATATTTGATTTTGATGCTTGTGTTCCGGGAAGGTGTACAGATTTTCTCCAGTTGGCACAGAGGATAGAATAGAATAGAATAGAATAGAATGAGAATAGAATATGTCTTTTTTTCTCATTGTACAAGTTCAACGAAATTCAAAATACAATCCATAAAAGTGCAAGGAAAACAACAAAAAGATGATACAAACTAAAGCGACCATAATAGATTAATGAAGTAAAACATATTCATATTCTGCAGGTCTTGCACAATTGATATAATATTGCACAGTGAATATTTAAAAAATGTGCAGGTATTTGCTGTGTTTAGTGCAGTTATGGCTCCGGCATAAAAATTGTTTTCTAATCTGTTAGTCTTTCAGTGTCCTGAAGCATCTGCCAGAGGGCAGCAGTTCAAAGAGTGTCTGGATGCTGAGAATACTGTGTGGTTTTCTGAGACAGCAGGAACCGTGCGGATCTTCCAGGGATCTTCCAAATCGTGAGCAAATCCAAACGGGAAAATTTAGTCAAAGTGCATTGCAATAAAACAAAAAACTTATTTCAATATTTTCTTTTGACACGTCACCTTTGCACATCTTTCATCAAAATGGACGTAGTTCTCAGCGATCATAGCTGCTGGCTCGTGGATGGCAACGAACAGGTCATTCCTGCCGCCCACGCAATCCCTCATCCAGCTGTGGCTCCTGGCTTTTTGACAGTTTTGTCCCTCTCCTCCTGGTATCCAATTAGGGTTTTCCATCCTAAACTGTAGCCAATGGCTGCAGCATCCTGCAATCTCTAATATAAAGCAAAAAATAAATAAATAAATAATATAAAGCAAAAAGTAAAAACTAATCAAGGACATTACACCTGGAACACACATTTCCCTGCGGTATAATTCTCAACACAATAAGAACAATTAGAAAATAACCGGTGTTTCAGAATCAGAATAAGAAGGACCTTTATTTTTAGTATACCTGTTTGTGTCCTTGAATGGAAAGTCTAGAAATATTAGAATATGAAAATAGAAATAGACAACAGGTAAACCAGTAGCAGCTCTAAAATACATTTGGGTTGTGTATATTATGCAAAACGCTTCACGTTTTTTATTTCTTAAATCGTTTTTTTTTTTTTTAATGAGGTAGTGGGTAAGATGAGTAAATAAATGCCACACACTATTATCTGCTTTACTATTACCATTATTTTTGCTTTTTCAGTAGGGATTAATGACTATGCTTTAAAGAATTTGGGAAAGATGTGATGAAATGAAGTCGTACTGGACAAGTCTGAGTGTAAATTTAACACCAAATTCATTTTTTTTTAGTGTGGATGCAGAGTTTAAGCGGAACGTTCGCTCTCCTGCTTCCAGGACCAAGTCGGACATACTTGACGACGGACCAC
This sequence comes from Dactylopterus volitans, assembly GCA_901007715.1. Taxonomy (NCBI): domain Eukaryota; kingdom Metazoa; phylum Chordata; class Actinopteri; order Syngnathiformes; family Dactylopteridae; genus Dactylopterus; species Dactylopterus volitans. Next base: position 14,630 of record CAAKHG010012485.1, on the reverse strand, counting down.
CAATGTCATACCAGCACCGAGCTTCGCACGGGCCGCTGACCTTAGGACTTGTTAGCTATTGTAACTGTTCGATAAGGATTTTATTTATATAAATGTCACATTCCAGGTGAAAACCTCCCCCGTTTCCCGTCGTTTCGAGTTTTAGCGGTGCCGGGCCGAGCAAGGGGCGGTCTAACCGGACAAAATGCGCCTCACGCTGCAAATGTGGATCTCCCACGGCCGAGTGGCCCGGAAGATGGGTTTGGGTCCCGAATCTCGAATCAACATGCTCCGGAACATCCTGACTGGTCTGGTGCGACACGAGAGGATCGAAACGACTTACGCCCGAGCCGACGAAGTCCGCTTCTACGCCGAGAAGGTGAAGACTTCTGCCGATGCTACCGGCTAGCTAGTCTGCTAAGCTAACGAGCCCCGTCGTCGTCAAACAAGAGTATACAAACGTCTCTCGGCATCGATCTTATGTGCTCTTGTTGCCCTCGGCGGCTCGGTGCTTGCAGGTTTGACCATGCAGCTCGACTGTGGAGGAACAAGTCACCAAATACACGTTTGAAACCGCAGTTAAGAGAGCTGGACGCGTCGCTTTCTCCGCTCATCTTGGCCCTCAAGCCTGTTTCCGTGTCGGAACTTTTGATCCCTCAAAAGCTTCCAGAGACTCTTGATGTCTAATAGAATAAGTCACTTTGGGTCACGTGCCCATCAGTTATCTTTCCTTCGATCATCATAGTCTGACACAAGCAGCCGACGTGAGTGACGGGCGAGGCTAGAAGGGGCAGAGGTGGCAGGTGCAGCAGAGCACTAGTTCTCATTGCTCTGTGTTCCCGTTATAATGTCCAATAATAGTACCGGTTAGTACCAGAAAAAAGGCCACGGTAGCAGCAGCATAAGAGAAAAACAAACAAGCGTGCAAACAGAGACCGAGGAGTTAGATGCATTCCGTGTGAAGAGTACAAGACCACAGGTCCTTCTGCACGCAGCGATTCTGACTTCCTTGTTGTGGCTCTCGCAGCTGATCGACTACGCCAAAAGGGGAGACGCCGATGAGAAGGCGATGAAAATGGCCGGTTTTTGGCTGACGGTACGTGTCTCTTTTCAAACGTGCTCTGAGGCTGCGAGCTTGTCCTTGATGTTAAACGTCCTCTCCCTCCCCCCCCCAGGAAAAGGACCTGGTCCCCAAGCTCTTTAAGGTCCTCGGCCCGCGGTTCGAGACCCACTCGAAGAGCTACACCCGGATGGCGCGCATTCCCAACAGACAGAACTTGGACAGAGCCAAGATGGCCGTCCTGGAGTACAAAGGCAACCCCTTCCCGCCTCTGTATCCCGTGAGGAAGTCCAACGAGCTGACTCTCATCAACCAGCTGCTCAAAAGCTACAGAGAGGAGAAGGCCCGGGAGCTGGCAGCGAAGGCTTAATCGAAGCGGTGGCGGATGAGCCGCCGCCGAAGACGGACGCTGGAACGCGTCTGAGGAGTCGCCCCATGCGTTTCTTCGGCGGAGGGACAGCTCGGGGCGCTCGGCAGCCCGGCGGAGCCGAGGTTATTTATGTAAATGGACAGTTTGGATCGTGCATCAATAAACGGTATTTCATAAGAGATTGTCGCTGTATTTCTTTGCATGCTGCCGTGACCAAAAGTTGGGTTTTTTTTTTTTGTTTTTTTAAAGCAAGTGAAACATGTTAAATGAGACATTTTAGGTTCCTGATTTTTTGCTAAGAGTAAACGGTTTTATAGTGGAATTATAATGTTACATTTTTGGCCACATTTTTTTTCCCAACAACTGGAGGTAGATGCAAAGTTTTATGGATCATTTGGGACCATATTTCAAGCCACCTTTTGAATTTGTTCCCAAACATTAAAGATGTCTCACGGCCTTTAAGCTCACACCTTCAGCTCGCACCTTTACCAAATTGAGCCCGGTGGGAGTGACCGCGTTTCATTTTTGATGTCCTTTTCTGTTTTGTTTGATTTTTTCAAACTGTCAGGCACAATTTCACATAACCCCCCCTCCATGTTTCAAAAACCAGCTAAAGCTTTCGTAACCAAACTGCGTAAAGCATCCTTGAGCATCTGCGCGGTCCCGGAATGTCGCACGCTCCAGAGACGCCCGCCACTTTTTCGGGTGCACCTTTGATTTCGTGTGACATGAGTTCCAGAGCAGCACATGCTTTGCATTCATGTCCTCGTCTCACTCCTTGGCCACCACTTGTTCCTCCACTTTGTTATAGAAGCAAAGTAACTCAAAAAGCGAGGACGACCACACTGAACCCCGATGATTTAACCACAAAGTGCATCAATACATCTCCACCTGTCTAGTTTAACAGGTTTTAGAGGTGAGTGTGATGAAAGAGCTGTTCATTTCAACATCACCGGAGCTGATTGCCTTTACTTTGGTATACTATGTCGCAGCCATGAAAATAATTCACCGGAGTGATTTTCATAACCCACTATCAGTCATCGGTGCAATAAATCATAATGATTGTGTTTTACAGTTAAGGGAAGTACTGAGGAGAGTGAAAGTAAATGGGGTCATTCCTGTCCTCCCCAGATTTATGTGGCACATTATGGGAACATGAAAAAGGTTTCCACGCTACCCAGTTTAATATTGCAGAGGAGCTGGCACCCATTGCACCCTGGGAACACAGAGTAGATTAAGTCGTGTTATTGTTCAGGCCCCCCCCCCTCACAATGACAATCTAACTAGGACTTTTTTTTTTTCAGGTCACGATTTGCACGTCACCTGTTTTCTTCAAGTGACATTTGGGCTGTGCGGTTAATTTGGGTTTTTTTTTTGTTGTTTTTGCTTTTTTTTTTTTTAAATTTTCATTCATGACGCTGGCATCCCAACAATGGTGAAAACAGGTTAATTGAGTTAAGACAATTATTGTCCCGCCTGCTGCTCCGACGTCCGCTCAAAACAGCCGCCGCCAGCTCAGCCACGATAAGAGAGCGAGCCTCAGTAATACTAATTCGGCTGGTTGGAAACACCCGAGTTTCAAAGGGGAGGAACAAGGGCGGAGTGTTGTGTTGCATGCTGGTGTCTTCACCTCAAAGCATCACCAACTATTTGCTTTGCCGTGTAAACGTATCCATGACAAAATAACGGGACACAAAAAAAAACAAAAACAAAACAAAATGAATGCATTTATCGAGAACTATATTTCTACAACCCTACGATATTAGTTGATTTGACTTAGATAATATACTTACCCATTGTCTTCACTAGAGGAAATACAATGAGTGAATTTTAAGTTTTTTTCCAAACTGAAAATGAATGGTATATTGTAAGATGAAAGGTGTACGGGGCCCAAAAAACTACCCAAACATTTAAAACAGTGTTTACGTGGATATGAATACATACTATGTTAGCTACAAAGTGAACAACAATATTGGATGATTACGATTGTTGTTTTGTTTTTTGAGTATTTTGGACTGAGTTAAATGACGGGGTCAAATTTGACCTGCTAACACTAAAGGAGTGGGCAGGAAATTATGATACCCCCTCTCCTCCTCCCCCAACAGTGAAGGAGTCCCACGCTGGATGAGAAATTAAACTCCATAACTGCGGAGCACCCTCAAAGCAGACGTTTTCGCCCGTTAGTGACGCACAGGTGTAACTAATAACATTAATACACTCAAGCGCCCACACGGAGCCGAGCCGTCGTCCTTATCAGCATTAATTACACCTGCGCTTCTCCTGCGCCGCACTAACGTTGCAAAGTGTCATTATTTCATCATCCTGGTGAGGGAAAGAACGTAATTAAATCTCGACGCAGCTTGACAGTTATTGCTGGACGGACGACGGGCGCTTTCATGTCTGCGCCTTGTAGAGTGGACAGATTTTTTTTTTTTTTTTTTGGGGGGGAAAAAAAGGCTTAAAATGGACGGAATGTTTTGCTGTTTCGCATCAGGCGTTGTTATTAAATCATAGGAGAGGTTCAAATTCTCCACTGCGCTCAAACCAGGACGCTGGCACCGACTGAGAAGTAATTAGGCCTGCTTACATGAGAGTGAGCAGCCTGCTGTCTGTCCCTGTGGTGTTTACTTTAATGGACTCTTGTTATGAGAACAGATTCTAAATATGATTTACAGATATTAGATTTACTCCCCTGGAAACATGCCCTTGTCCTAACAGGAACAAAAACAGCCGCTGCCAAATAACACATAAACCCAGACCAGGCCTATAATAAAACCATATCTTTTTTATTATTTTGGCAAAAAGTGTATATCTACAGCATATTTAGAATTGTCATTTGACACCATTAAAATGCATTGGAACAGTGCTTCAGTGATGTGCTCTTAACCAGATCGCTCCGAGTAGCCTAAAAGCTGTGCTGTTTTCTGTCATGCATTCCCATAATCACATAGCTCCCATTGTTCTCTTGTATATTATACATCAATGTACACGACGTCGAAGCAGCGATGCAGTGTCTCTAAGCCCGCCTGTTAGTCCAGCCACTCGGTGTCTGCTTCGTCGAGTCATGGCAACCATAACAACAGGCAACGGCAGACAAAGCGGCAGACCTGCCAAGTATGAATCAGAAGTAACGACTAGAGCTCTAATTCAAGTATCATTCTGTTTTTCACAGACTATGTTACACCTCTGACGACACGTAACACACCACAGTCCTAACATCCTATATAGTACTCCATTACAGCAAGCTCGCCATCGACGAACCAGCGGGCTGTTTGCTCAGAACCACAACTTTTATGGATTAGAAATTAATGCTTAATGTCAAATTACTGATTTTTTTTCTTCTTCTGCGTCCTATACATATATATATATATTTTTAATCATTATTGAAGGAAGCTGGTGGTAAACTCGATGACACCCTTGGATCAAGTACAAACATCAGCAGCGCCATTTCAAATTATTTTCGGACTGTATTTTTCACGTGTGTATGCATCTGGAATACTACAAGATGTGTTGTGAATGCGGGTTTCAAAGCAGTCTTATAAGGTGACGTCATCACGGATAAACAGACTAAGACCAGGAACATTAAAGTGCTCCATGCAGGACAGACAGAATGTACAAGTTTGAGTTGCCGTTTTTCACGGCTCATGTACAAGACCTTTTTTTTTTGTGTTTGTTATTGTTGTTGTTTTGTTTTGTTTTGTTAGGGGATACAAAACCGGTAATATTTGTTCAGCCTTTTTGCACTTTTTCGACATTCATAGATGCAAAACGAAACAAACAAAAAAAAAAAAAAAACAACAAAAAAAAAGCTCACTAATGCCGGGGTCAGGTTTCAGGTGCTGGACAGGGCTGAGAGTGAAGTTACTTGGGATGAAGCAGCTTTTAAATCATGAATGCATTGATAGAGTAAAAAAAAAATAAAAAATGGGATGAATCAGTTGCAGTAACTTGAAATTCATCCCTGTCCTTGTGCTGTATTGCATCAGTACATTCACCAACGTCTACATACACAGAGAAAAGACATTTTGGAGCAGAGTGAGTATATTCTGCACTCCGGCGAAAACTCACCTAAAACTGACATTGGTTTAGATTGGAGTGACAGCAGACTCGATCCAGTCAAAAAGAAAAAAAAAAAAAATACTGAAGCCTATTGTATGTATGAGCAAAACTTTTGATTTCAATACACACAATAAGCGGATTTTGTATGGTCACATGGAGTACATATATCAGCTTTTTTTTTTTTTTTTTTTTGGACGGGAAATACGATACAAACATGCGTGTTTTACGTACCTCGAAGTACCCACAGTAAACGTGACATTTTACAATTACACATCAGCATATCAATCCGGAATAACCAGCTGCAATGAAAGGCATATAAGAATATAAATTAACTAAACAATCTCCATATAGAGTAATATATCTATGCTTTATCAAAAATGAGTCAAACTTAAAAAAAAAAACGTTTTAAATTGTAATGGCAGGTTTTTTTTGTTTTTTTTTTTTATTTTCTTTTTTGGATGGTCACAGCACCAACTGGAATTTAATGATGTGGCGGGAGGAGGGGGGGAAAAAAAACCTTCTTGAAATAGAGTGGTAGCTCTTTCCAGTTTAAGCTATTTACAAACTCTTCTAGGCACACCATCAATGCCTCATGAATTTTTGAATAAGAGCATTTCAGAAACTTTGTTCATTTCCGCGTCGTGCACAGCTATCATTCTATTGCTCGGGCTGTATCCACTTTGTCATCTTCCTCCCTGTGTGCGGTTTTACTGGTCAACATCAAATATTTATTGCTTCTTTATTCTTTAACAACCTCGGCCATTTCCTCCCAACTCCTCCATCCTGCTTATTTCCATTCACGGGTAAAAAGGAACCGTTTAGGGATTCAAACGCTCTTTTCTGATCATTTCTCGTCTTTGTCCATCCCATCCCATCCTTTTTTTTTTTTTTTTTTTTTTGGAATTGGCTGCCCCATCTGTCTTTAAATACTGTAGTGCCACCGTGATTCGCTTTCCTCACTTTGTCCTGTCCGTTCCTTTTATTCCTTCCACCATCTCCCTCTTTCACGTCTTTCCGTTTGTCTCATGCCTTCGATCCGAATCCTCCTCCTCCTCCACCTCCTCCTCCACCTCCGCTCTGCATGCTGAAATACTCTGTGAAGGAAGGGAGCCGGGGCGGCAGCAGGGGCGAGCGCGCGACCGGGCGGGGCGGTATCGGGGGCGGAGGCAATATCGATGTCAAGTCAGCAGCAGTGGTGATGATCTTCTGCTCGCCGTTCCTTGGCACCTCCGGCCCTTTACGGGCCACCGTCTCCTCCACCGTCTTTACAGGATCCTGGAGGGGGGAAAAAAAAGATGACGCTGTCAGACATTTGACCCGGTCCGAACCTCAGAATGTAGGTTACGAAAATGAGCTGACCCGGCCAGACAGTGGGAGCCTCGCGAGCCGGCGTGTCAGTAACACTGCACTATACATCACACTCTTGACAGCCTCCTCTACAGCTCACTGATGCCGCGCTGCTCTTAGGGGTCGGAGTAAATTTCACAGGCTCTGCCCTTCAACTTGTTTGCAAAACTTTAATCTACCGCTCCGCATATGAGCGTTCACTGTATGTGTGCAAAAGTCCACAGCTGCAACTAAAAATCCTCATGCATCTGCCAAAAAATTTTTTTGGTTCATCAATAGATTTTTTTTCTTTTTTTTTTCTGGTCTGACAGTTTCCTCAACCTAAATCGAGTCAAGTCAAAAACCCAAACATGCAGCGAATAACTGACAAATTCACATTTTAAAGCTGCCCTATGAAAACATATTTGCTATTCTTGTGTAAAAAAAAATTTAAAAAAAGACCTAATGACAATTAACTACAGTTAGTTTTCTGTCACTCAACATATCAGCCAACTGACTGAAAACTGCAGTACTAGAGAAACTACGTGTAAAATAAATGATCTGATATTCAAAGCAATTGATTTTTATTGGTTGAGACCAAACATTTAATGTGCATAAAAAAGCATCTTATGAACTCCTTTTGTAAGGTTGTGCATTGTGCTCGTGATCACGAATCATCCATTGATAATATGAAAAACATCATACAATTGCGGAATAATTCTCCTGAAATAATTAAAGATAAGAGTGAATTATCACTATTTATCCTCATAGGCCGGTTTACTACAATCTGTTTATTTGTTCGCAGGATTATGCAAACACTACTCTGCCAAATTTGGACTTGCAGCATGGGCCAAGGAAGAAGCCATTAATTCTGGGAAGAGATCAATTAAACTTTGCAAAATAATAGCTTTTTTTTCCTTCTTTTTACATTGGCATTGGCCCACACTCTCCAAGTGCCCTTCTGTCAGCAAAAAACTACCAGACTGCTTCCAATGAAACCTTATGGAGGAACAGAACATGAGTCAAGGGATAACAGATTAAATTTTGGACCAAATCTGAATATTTTGCTATGTAAATATTACCTGGATTTTGGTGGAGGTTGGGCATTCTACATCTGTGTTAACAGATCATATAACTGCTGTATGATGTGACATATTTCCTTCTAATGATAGAGATTGTTGCAGTTAATCCATACCAGCTGGACTGGCGGCCATTTGTCATGATTCCCTGTTATCAGGCGGTTACCATTGAATGTGCTGTCAGCTGTGAAATGAATCATGAGGCATTTTTTGTACAAGCACCCGAATGTGACAACTAATGATAAACATGAATGTTGAGTAGATATTCTAAAATCTGGCCCCTTGGCTTATTGTCACGGCAAAAACTACAGGGGTGCGTGTCAGACTACATAGAACTGTCAGATCACCCTGAGTCAACAGACCGACTTTGGCAAAGCAAAAAAAAAAAAAAAAAATCAGCTGGAGGATGCCAAGTCTGCATCCTCTCCTCAAGTTATGAGCAGACTGTACTTGGCAACAAAGAGAGGAGACATATTTGTCAGATGAGACAACAACTCCATTCAAGCTATGATCGACACGGCAATTTGCATTTAAAGTAATACAAACTGCATTTTTATACAATTGCGCTTGGCAGTGCAAAATCATTAGTGCAAGTTTTAAGAGGATGTGCATGTACAAGCGGCGTCAAATGTGCTACGAGTCACCTCTGCTGCTTGTACTATTATAGCCACAGAATGAGAATGAGGATAATCATAGTTTTCACATTATCTGGTTGCTCGCTGTCAGAAACACATCCGCCTCTGTCGACCTCATGTGTCAAATGAAATCCATGCTTCCACATTAAAGCTCACCGACTGGATGGAGAACAGTTCAGTGAAGTTGGGTTGCGAGTCTCCCAGGAAGGAGCTATTTCCGTAGGCATGATGAGGGAAGCTCTCGGCCCCCTCGCCCCCTTTCGGACTGGACAATAGGATCCCGATCTGGGACGTTCGAACGTGGTACGGGAAGTTCTTATTGGCCGCCGAGGGTCGTGTGATCACCTAAGACATAAAAGCATGATTCTTATGTGGTAGACACAGGTTTAATGTGGTTGCGCGGCCTAAAGATACGCCGCAAAAACACTGCATTGCATTGCACTGCGCAGGTATATGAAAGGAAGCTCGTGCGAGCGGGTCGGCCAATTAGTGGAAAACAATATGTCAGAGGTGAGGAAGAGGTAGCTAATGACATGTGGAGGAGACAGTCAATCAGCACGAGGCGGTTAAGACCCCAGGACGGTGAATAATGTATGACCGACAGCAGCGATGATAAGTCCTGAATAATGTGAACTTTGTATAATTGCGAGGGGTCTGCGCCGGCGTGTCTCAGCTACGAACCAGGAAGACGATGTGAGCGTAGAGGTGGATGCCGAGCTGAATCCCGTTGACGATCTTCTCCCGGGCCCAGCGAGGGATGCCAAAGTTAGCGATGAGAGCCATCACCGGCACCGCGAAAAACCTGAGGAGCGCAATTGTGTAGATTTAGGATAACGAGACGGAGAATAGAGTTGGATGATGAGGGAGCGGAAGTGGATATAAAAGCACCGTGAAAGATAAAAAAAAAAAGTGTGGGGGAGGAGAGGTGCAGATAATGAGGCGGGAGATAGCGGCGGCAATGCGAGTGGAATATAGAGATAATATTGGTGTTTGTAATCTACCCTTCCTTCCAAACACATGCGATTCTTACAAAGAGAGAGAAGAGAGAGGCTGAGCGGTGTGTGTGTATATAAGAGATGATTCCGGGTTTGTGTGAGGGGAGAAAGCACCGCCAGTAATCTTTCACACATTCATGGGAGTATAAATTATTCTAATAGAAGGCCACATCAGCTGAGAAATAATAGATATTTTCCACATGCAATCATTCACTCAAGCACAATTATCTACAGTGTGAGGCGAGCAGGGAGGTTGGCCCACAGTGAGTGTAAAACAAACAACCTTCACTCCCCGACCATTAAAGCATCAGCTATCTTGTGCACATTTTCTTTTTTTTTTTTTTTTTTTTTACAGAGCTGCATAAATTATTCAAATTGCAGAGACCTCAAACAGAGAAATGTGTGGTGTTGTTTTTTATTTTTTTATTTTGTTTTTATTCCCCCTGCCTTTACAATCTCTCACTCAGGTGCCGTTATCCACGGCTGGGGCGGGGCGGGGATGCTGTTGGGGTCTCACCATAGCGTGTATGTGGTGAAGAAAGGGACGTAGAAGGGCTGTTTTTCGGGGTAGTGCTTCAGAGAAACCAGCACGGCGTAGCAGAACCATACGTAGGCCAGCAGCTGCAGACCCATCAGTCCGTAGCCCGCGGGGCTGTCGTAGGCGTACAGCACTTCGCCTGGGTCAAAGAACTGGCACGGGGACATGACAAAAACGAGAGGTGAGCGCGCGCACACACATTAAAAATGCCGGCGTCAAAGAAGGAAAGAAGCACTGAATCGCTGGAGGCTTCGCCCCAGTTACTGAGATGGGCCGCTCGTGGCTCAGCTGATTCACTGCAAGCCAAAGCTCAGCTGGAAGCATGCTGGGAGTCTTTGACATTGACACTCCCCCACCCCAACTAGGTCATCGGCGCTGGCGCTCGCGAGTTTAGCGGGGTGCGGCATGCGCGCTCGCCTCTGCGGACGCTGGATTGCATTTCACAGCCCGGCGACCTGATGGCCATACAGGGTTACCTTTGCTACATAATGCATAGATCTGACAGCTCGGCGTGGAGCTTCGAGGGATCGGACCAGCCAACCAGAGCCTGCCGGGTTCCCGACTGCAGGCCCAGAATCAGTCACTTTCAAGTACTTCATTTCGATTGTAACCTAGTTCGGTTTATTTTTAGCGGCGCCTCCCATGGGTTTTGAGCACTTTAATAGCAGGGACCATGTAAGAGGGCAGGCAGTAGCTATATTACACTGCTTCAGAACCACATGTTACAATATTAGAGATGGCTATATGCTCCGGCGTTAAATATAGCATGGATGCCACCGCACTATTTCCACTGGGTCATTACCATTCTGTATTCAAAGACCGTAATCCACAGTCCCTAAATGCGCATCATTACATCTTACTGCGCTGGGGCCACTGTGCTATGCAGGGATGCTCCAGTCTATAAGACACCCAAATTAGTTATTCATCCTTATGTTCAGATGCTTATAACCATAGCGGCTAACATCAGTTTCCCTCTCCACATACAGGACGTATAATTAATGAGGGGAGATCTGTCAGCATGCTGATCACGAGGTTTAACACTCCAATCCCAGGAAGCCTCGCTGATTTATGATCTCACACCGTATAATTACACACACACACAGACACACACACACAATGCACCCGTTACCTCTGGTTGTGTTTGGGGAGTTACATGGCTGTTCCAGTCAGGATACAAAAAGTGGAACTTGGCAAGCTTTTTCTATATACCCTATATATGTATTTACATTTTTTTCTTCTTTTACAATCGCTGCACATTGGCGATGTAAAACTGTAATGAGTGAACCTACAGGAAAAGTTATTAGAGCCAACATTGATCTGTGGTTCCCAACTCCTCCATGAATATTCATGGGCTTATTCGAAAAGCAGAAGTGAGCTGCGAAATGATTAGAGATGCAGCGAGAGGCATCGTCAAGCCAGAAATTCTAGTAGTTATCCTGGGCATAATTTAGATAGCACTTTTAGGTCGCATCTGAGGAGAGGGAGTGTGACAGCGTTCAGATATTGCACCCGCTGGGCTTCAAATTGTCAGAAAACAGTGAAAATGCCCATTATGATTTCACAGAGCCCAGGGGAGTGCGCTAAAATAGCCTGCTCTGTCTATTCAATTAAAACCCCAAATTAGTGTGAAATAATGATTTAAAAGCAGCAGCATCCCAACACTGGATGCACCAAAACCAGTTATTTTTAATTTGTGAATCATCTTCCACTTGAGTCAACAGACCTCTCATTCTTCCTGTTTTTGCAGCATGACTGCAACAACACTGGAGACATTTTCTCCAATTTGAAAGCTCATATTTTGGGAAAATCCAACAAAACGTGAGTGATACGGTGAATGTACACTCGACTGAAAGTGAGGGATCGCTCATCAAAATAAATGAGCGAACCTCAATAACTGCTCAAAAAATAGTTGCCGGTTCCAGCTAATCAAATATAAAATATTCTTTCGAGTCTTGCAGCTTTTCCCCACAATTATTAGATCAACAAATGCACAGAAAATATCAACCATGCATAGTTGCGAGGAGACTGTACCTCGGCCTCATAGATGAAGAGGATGACGTAGGTGATGGTGTAGACCGTCATGTAGATGCTCAGCTTCACTGACCCGCTGTGACTGATTCTCGCTCTGATACACATTGGCAAAAAAAGAAAAAAAATACACAGGGCCAAAAGGTCACAAAAACGTTGGAGGAAGATAGAACACACACAAAGGCTTCATGTAGAGATCCACAGACAGAAGGAGGAATGCATTTTTTATGGTAAAAACAAAAGCAGCTATTCAAAACCGCGCAGCACAGCGCACCAGCGTGCTCAACTTTGAACTTAATGAATAAAAAATGGGCGCCGGCTCGAGCCGCAAGGAGAGGCGGCGTCCGCGTTCGCAAACGCGGCAATTAAACGCTCTTCAGCCGCAAGCGCCACTCAACTAACGGAGGCATCAAACTTTCATCTTCTGTTCAGCCATCCTTTCACACAAACTAATTCATCACCGCGCGCCGCAGAAAGCAAATCAAAGCTGTCCGGCAGTTATCGCCAAAACTGTCAACTTATCAGATTCTGGAGATTTAAAAAAAAAAAAAAAATTGCGATTTGAGCCTAATGATGCCATTCAAATGTATTCATGGGAGTTTCAGGATGGTTTCATAAGTGCAGGAGGTCGCAGAATCCTTTAAACCCAGATGAGTATTCAATACTGGACACACACACACACACACACACACACACACACACACACACACACACACACACACACACACACACACACACACACATACACACACACACACACACACA
>CAAKHG010012482.1:3937-26882 GCA_901007715.1 Dactylopterus volitans | reverse complement strand
CTGTGACAACGATCCCCCTCTAGCTTTCATCCTCCTACTCATCCTCCTCCTCATCGTCAGAGTGACTTCTTTGGGAAAGACCTCTCCATCTTCTGCTCCAGCCATGATGACTATCGATGACTTCTTTAACAGGACAGATTCAATGCAAATCTCGAAGGATGCTTTTTATTTTTGTTATTAATGCAGTATTTATCTATAACACAAGCCAAAATAATTTTGCTGCGGTAAGTGTAAAAAAGTCCAAAGCATTCCTGATGTTTCAGTTTCTGCACGCTGCAATTATGTACAATACAGTACAGATCTTTAAAAACTGAATCAAACCACTAGGAAGATCTAGAATAACAGCATGTTCTCTAAATGTGACTGGTAAAGAAATTTTGAATACGATAGTAACACACCATTGTTGTTTATCAGGTGACCAACTACCAAAATTCCATTCTTGAGCCATGAGTAATACAACGGTAATTTACTGTTTAATGAAACAATACTAAATTCATTAATACAAAGCACAGCTTTTGAGGCCTGACTTTTTTTTTATTTTAAAGACTGTGGTATCATCTGGCAAATTTTAAAATCCTTTTTTAGCACAAAAAAACATTATTTGGATAACTAACAAAAACAAAATGGAGTCACTGGACAGCTTGGTCTAGTGCCTCATTAAATGTTAAATCATCTGATTCTGAGGTACCATACATCCATGTCACAACGGTATTAGTCTGAAATCAAAGAAGGAATGGTTTTCAAAATAAATCCATGCCCAATAGTTTCAAATACCTTGTAAAAGTCAATGAAAAAGATACAAATTTCATCGGGTATTAGATAATTCAATCATGTCCAGATTAAACAGATACTACTAGTCTAGCTGGTTCAAAACATCTACTCCCATATTAACAAGATCATATATCATATATCAGATATTTTACTGAGGGCTAGTCTTCCTCCAAATATCCAAGACCTGTTCATAAACAGGTATTTTTAAGTTCACAGTCAGTAACTGTTTTTCTTTGGAGGCCAACAATCTATTGTCTCATCAGACAGTATTAAAATCACCTCTCCATACTAACTTTGGTCAAGGGACAAATTGAATAAAGATGGGAAAGCCTTGAATCAAAAGGCTTGGAACAATGATAGGCTACTAAACATATTCTTGGTGGCAAAAATTCGGATCGTAATGAACAGCATGAGATTTGCATCAACGGCTAAAATAGTCCACTTCCCAGACATGTCTTTTTCAAGTATAATTTCTGTCTTCTAAATTCAGCCTTTAAAATGGTGACCCCTGCTGACCTGTTACTGCCATTGGTGGTTCTACCCACGGCTTTTTCCAAAAACATTTATCAGTTGAACATGCAACTTTGGGTCAACTCAAAAGAAGAAAAAATGTGCACCTTTACCTCTGCAATACAAAACGTAGGTCTGATATACCCCTGGCATTTACAGAATACATAGAAAGATACATAAAAACTATTAAAGGAAAAATGGGACTGATAAGGATTAGAAAATTAACATGCAATTGCACAGAATATTCAGAACTTTTGAACCTGGAATGTTTTGAGATTTCAATGGTTCCTTGAACAGAATGAATAAAATACTGCCATAAAACTGAACTGTGTCAATGATAATGTTTCATAATTACATTTATTACCCTCAATGTAAACACACCAAGGTTAAATCAGTTTTAATTGTTCAGTTTTCCTTTCTTCCGGGATGAACTTCCTTGCCATCAATGAACGCCCTGGCCCCAGTGAAGGAGGCACTTTTGCCTTCCTTTCTTATGTTTTCCACTGTTGGCCACAGACGACCTCTTGCTGCTTCATTACCAGCAAGAGGGAGATTCTTGTTGGAGCTGCATCCATGACTTTTAAGAAAGTCACCCAAAGCCACTTGAAACAGCTTCAGTCGCAGATGAAGCCAATGTGCTCTTAATAGCAGCTCATAGTTAAGTGTCAGCGGTCAGAACACCCACGTTGCGCTGAAATGAATAATTAATCAGCCTACCGACAGAAAATGTATCCTTTTAGATCTTTTTTTTTTAAGTTTTAAAATCCCACTATCTTGTAAAACCACTAAACATCAGTCTGTGGTCCATGTTCAACACCCCCACCGTGAAAGCAGCCATATGGAGCTGTAGTCAGAAGGTAGTCAGGGCTTGATGTAGCGGTAACCTGAGAAGCTGTTGGTGGACATCAGCAGTGAGGGAAGTCATCACGCAGAAGAAATCGGCTTTTTGAGCATGGTTGGCCTCAGCGTCTCCTGAAGCTGCTGAGGCGTACCAGCAGCAGGCCAGAAGGGCAAAAGCTGCAGTGGTCAGTGAAGCAAAAACCTGGGCAAGGGAGGTTCGGGGGGAGGCTGTGGAGAAGGAGTTTCAGGTAGCATCAAGGAGGCACTGGCAAACTGTCAGGCAACGTAGGAGGAGAAGGTAGGACTTGACCCAAGTTGTTTATGGCAGGGGAGGAGAACTGCTGACTGGGCACTTTATCTGGTGGTTGTTGGAGCACTTAAAGAAACTCCAAAATCTGACAGACAGATAACTCGGGAATCTCAATCCATATCCCTGGCAGAGGTCTCTGAGGTAGTTTAATAGCTCCTCTGTGGTAAGGTGCCAGGAGTGGATGAAATTCACCCAAAGATGCTGATGGTTTAGAACATTGATGGGATGTCTTGGCTGACACGCCTCTGTAGCGCATGAGGTCGGGGATAATGCCTGTAGACTGGGAGGCCAGGACCGTGACCCCCGCTTTTAAGAAAGGGTACCAGAGAGTGTGTTGAATCTCCAAGGGCATCACACTGCTCAGCCTCCCATGGAAAGCTTACGCCAGAGTGCTGGAAAGGCGACTCTTTCCATTTGTCCAAGCCTCAGATTGAGGAGGAACAATGTGGAACAGCAGGTCATCTCTTTACCCCTGCGGGTGTTGTGAAGGGGTCATGGGAAT
The DNA here is from genome assembly GCA_901007715.1 of Dactylopterus volitans. Lineage (NCBI taxonomy): Eukaryota > Metazoa > Chordata > Actinopteri > Syngnathiformes > Dactylopteridae > Dactylopterus > Dactylopterus volitans. The sequence continues at coordinate 23,949 of CAAKHG010012482.1, read as the reverse complement.
GTGCCCAACCAGTATTCCATGTGCTGTGTGGATCTGGAGAAGGCCTATATCTTTGAGATACGCTTTGCTGGATGAGTATAGGGTGCATGTGTTAATATGTCTACAGAACATTTTATTAAAATGAAAAAAGTTCAAACCTTAAACAATATACAGGATGATGCACATGAGACAAATCTGAAAATCCTCTATAACTTCACAAAGTCGCCTATCCATGTGTAACATGACATGGCCGTGAGTGCTCACATCTTCTCATCCTTCTTGACTTTGAGGAACTCTGCCATGTTAGAGAAATATTTCTGGTTGGCTTCAGCCACCTTTTTCTCTGCAGCCTGTGGGTTCACAATCTCCAGCCCCTGAAACCAAGAGAATAATGATTGTTAGGTAAAATAAACCTGTGTGGTGGTCAGGAGCTGTCCAGAAACAAGATGTCCACTCACCTGTAGCGGGGTGAACGCTACGCTGGAGCTGGTTCCCGAGGAGCGATCTCTGACCGTTGATTTTCCTCCATATGTCATGCTCTGCTTCTGCAGTGTCCTCTGTTGTTTAACAAACATAGTGCAGATTCATTGGAGCGGCGCGTTTACACTGATAATCAACAGCCATCGTCGGTGAGATGAGGTGACGGTTTACCTGGAGGGATTTGGAGATTCTGGCTTTGGTGGCCTCATTGACCTGAGCCTGCCTGACGCGACCGCTGCCGCTCTTCCCCAGCTGTCCCAGACTGAAGCCCAGATCCTCCTGGTACGCGTCGTCTTCAATCTGCAACACCACATCAAAAAAGCCTCACTGCTTATGCTTCTCTAGCAACGCAGCAAAGTTAAAAATATATCAACTGGTGGGCCAAAAACAGACCCCACCTATATCCCAGATAAAGCTAAAAGGAGCAGGAATAAGCACAGTGAACAAGTTCGCACTGGTTTTGTCACAAATTTTCAGTCTCAAGTTTGTAGCTTTTTGTTGTTATATAATCATGCATCAGAGACGGGGTTTCTTTAGGCCAACATCGACTCAGGGGCTGGAACATCGCGTAAGAAGTGAGTACTAAAATGTACTTTATGTAAATGCAGAGTTGCAGCTTCTTTGCAGCCCTTGTGTGCATCTACATTCGAGTCGGGGAGGGTATTGCATAGACAACAATGTTAATGTTGACTTTACGACCGCCTGGAGACTGCCTTCATCATCATCTTGATTCAGTAAATGATGGGGCAGATCAATCATGAGTGCAAGTATCTACTGACCTCTGCGAAGGTCATCCTGTTAGCGTGTTTTCTGATCTCAGTCAGCCCCAGTCGCTCTTTCATCTTTCGATACCTTCAGGAAGAGAGGTGAGAGTGATCTGTCACTGCTGCAGTACGTGTACATTTATAGTAGCGGGCGAATGAAGTCTTAGACAGGCTCCGGGGGTTACGTAAGCTTCCTACATGCAGTCCTGTCTTGTTTTACTTTGCTTCTCCGCATTTCCGTATAAAACAATGTTTTACTTCCTCTTTCCACGTGGAACGGCTGTAGATTGCTTTCACCTCGTCAAATTCCTTCTATCAAGTCCATTACACTACTTTGAGATGAAACTCTTCAGAAAACCAATGAATTTGAACATCACGTTGCAAACAGCAGCCCGTGTTTAGAGATGCCGACAGAGTGTTTACCTCCTTCCTCCTCTCTTCTTCCTCTGTCCGTCCAGCGGTGCTGGCAGGGGTTTTACCTGCTTCACTGGTGGAGGCTCCTGCCACTTATCAAACTTCCTCTCCACTTCCTCTTTTAGATCATAGCCAAGCTGCACGAATGATACAAAGATAGATGCCAAAAAGTCCAGAACTGAACTACAGAAGTACGATGCAGCTGCAATCAAAAACCCAATAAGGGATACTAAGATATCGCTGCAAGACCGGAAAAATAACGATCCCCGTTCAGTGTGAAGCATCTAGTTGTCTTGTTATATTTGAATAACATTTTCTTTGACAGTGTTCTTGCTGACCTTGCCATCTGGGCTCTCATGGAAACTATCCACTCGAGCAGCCAGAGTGCACTTTGCAGCCACCAGACGAGCCGCCTTCCTCCTGAGGTCCTGAGGACAGAAATGGCAGACGTATGTTAACTAAGAACAACACTGCAAGTAGTGAGTAGGCGGCCTTGAAAATGCACATATGCTCGCTCACAGGTGGCAACGACTGCACAACATCACAGTGGTAGATGAAGCCAGTGTGGGGAAGCAGGGAAGTGCTGCTGAAGCCAGACAGGGTTTTCCTCTGAGCTCCCAGCAGCATGAGGTTACAGGCGGGCATCTTGGACAGGTTGGTGAGGCCGCCGGCGATACCTGCAGCCAGACCCACAGAGAGAGAGAGAGAGATACTGTCAGAACAGAGTAGGGAAAACAGGAATGACTGAATGAACTCATCTCTTTGCATTCCTCACCCATGATCTTGGCAGCCGTGGATGCTCCAACAATGATGGACAGATTCGGGGCAATGAATGACATTCTGGATTCTACATATTCATATATCCTGTGCTTAGACTGGTTAAGCTCCAGGGCCATGTCACATGCCTCCTCCAGCTGCCTAAGTTCATCCTCATTTAGCTGTGACCTAAAACAACCAAAAGACAGGATGTGTTTGCAACGAGCGAACTCAGCAGTCGCCCTCCACTCGAACAGAGCAGATACTTTTTAATGTTGGTGTCTGATGCATCGTTGAAACTAAACATTTCCGTCTACGCACCCCTGTGTGGTCGACGCTGTGACACTCACAACCATAATGGTGGCATTGGTGAGGATTTGCTGTAACGTCTCATTGTTCTTGCACTTCTCCAGGTTGTTTCCCAGTTCCTGAGAAAAAAAAAAAAAACATAAGGGAGAACACATGGCATTTAAAAACACAATGCGGATAATAAAAGTAATCATTTTCAACCTACTGAATAAGTGTGAATTAGTGATCATTTAAAAATCACAACAATTACTAAAAATCACTAAACAAAGCTCACTAAAAATCATTTTACTGCACAAAGTAATGTGTAGCTTGCAAGAGACTATAATTTGAAACCGCAAGCAGACTTGAGACCAACTTCTAAATGTAAAAACTGTTGACCTTTTGCATAAATGCGTTCAGTGTCTTCATCTCAGCTAAAGGCACAAATAGTCAATAATGCAGCAAAAAAGTACCACTGCAACACCTTATTCCACATTCTGAAATGTTTTTAGTACAAAAGGCACGATGAAAAACGTCTTACCTTGACAGTGCGGATATAATCTAGAGAATCTGGCACCAGAGATTCTAGCTCTGGGAACCTCTTGGAGTACTTGTCCCTGGTGAACTTGTGAATGATGTCTGAAACCAAGGAGAAAAATAAGGTTCAACACAACAGAAAAAACGTTTGCATTTTAAGTATATTATCAAAAGAAATATCAACTCACTGAGCTCATTGTCGATCTCTACTGTGAGGTTATTGGCTGCTACAATCAGTCTGTATTCAGGATCCGCCTCAACTGGGCCTGACACTATAAGGGAAAAAAAACAAAACACAATAAGTTCAACTCCACAAAAAGGCCTGGTAAACATAGGAGTAGAGAAAATACACTGCCACTTCCAGAATGTAAAAAAAAAATACAGAGAATGGTTTCCTCTTACCCTCTGAGTTCTTGCGCTGCTTTCCAATATATCCCGAAATCTTGTCCATGATCTCTGAAAACTATTAACACACAGTGTGTAAGCACGGTAAGTGATGACCAGATCAAACACCTCACTTACATTTGCGCTAACGCATGAGGACACGTACCTGTTTACTGTTGCGGAGCTTGGCAATGGACGCTACACTCTCAGCTTTACTGTAGTCCACTTCCATCTCCTCTGGGATGTCCTCCAGCCCCACTTCCGTCCTTCCCTGCGACGCCTCTCCATCGCTGTCACCCTCTTCTCCTTCGGGATACAACCCATCCTCCCCCTCATCTCCAGCCTCCTCCAAGTCTGCCAGGAGCTCGTCTGCCAGAGACATCTGCAGTCGGCGGCACAAATACTGAGAACTTAACTAAGTGGCGCCTCAAAAGCTTGAAGTGAGAGAAAGAGATTCTCAAACAGTGGTTTGGGTGTGTGTGTGTGTGTGTGTGTGTGTGTGTGTGTGGTGGTGGTGGGGGGGGCAGTTAAAGGACATTTAATCACAAATCCAACAGTCTACAGAACAATCCAAAACAATTGCAAAAACTTTTATTGATGCAAAAATGAATGTCTTCTTGGTCTTAATAAAACCTGAAATGAAACTTTTTTTTATGGAGACACTGAACTTAAAAGAACTATCACTTGCTTTGCCATCAGAGCCAGACTACAATTTATATGATTGAAAAGGGTCGTGATCAAAAAACCAATACAAGGGTGTCACATTCCTCCGATGTCCAATATATCATCACATGGTCTGTGGCACAATGGGGAGATAAAAGTCAGCCATCAGCCACAACAATGACCTTCAGTTCAGTCGTTATTTCAATTCATCTCACACTTACACTATGATTAATTGCGTAGTCTTTAAAACATATAATACCGCACAATATCCAGATTACAATTACAGAAGTAAAGTAACAACCCCGTTTATTTGAAAACAACCGGGGATAAATCGTTTCTGCTACTTTACTCGAATCATTACTGACATTCCGGTGGCGTTACTTCATTCAACGCGAACCGAGTCGCGGCACAGGGGGAAATGTTGGTTGGGGCAGATTTGTACAGTTTTGCAGGTTAAATGGAACGACGTCATCAACACAAACGTTCGTTGGACGTTAGCTAGCCGACGTTAGCAAACGTTGGCCCGGCGCAGCCGTGGGCGCAGCCGGCTGTTGGCGCTAACCGCTTCAAAAGAGACGAGCTTACCTCGACGGTGAAGGTTAATGCGAGATGAAGTGTGTTGCCTTCAAGCTCCTCTGCGGCAGAGACAAAACCGCCCGCTACGTTGTACTTGTGTGTTTTTTTTTTTCTGAGACGCACACACTCCGGACCCTACATTTGAACTGTGCTCCTGCCGTAGTGTTTGTCGCACAATTATTACGTAAGGCGGTTTCGCGGCGTTATGGGAAATGAAGTCAATCGTCTGGCGACGCTGTAGTGCAAAGAAGAGGGGGTGGTTTCAACGACACTGGTTTGAACGGGCTGTGATTCGTGACTTTGACCGGGAAGTCTTGACAGGTTTTCTTAGTGTTATGTAAAACAGTGAGAAGAGGGGGAAATTACTGAAAAATGACTTCATCGTGATGAAGATGTACACAATGAAAAGTATAATGCTTAAAAATCGTGCTCAACCTTTAGGTGTAGGCCTGTATGTGTGTTAAAGGTCCCGTGGGTCTTTATTTGCGATATCTTTGGAATGAAAAGTCATTATCATCTCATCGTCCAGGTACATCCCATGTTTTGGACATCATGTTATTTCAATTTTGTGTCATATCTTTGAATGTTTGAGAATTTATAATTTTTGTATTACCACCCCAAACTTGCATTTTTGATGGAATCTTTGGAAACTTTGATTCTTGTCAGCTGCGGCTGTCAGGGATATATTTGCCACACAAACCGTCTCAGGAGTCTCACTACTCAGGAAGATCGTTTTACACATACTGATACATGCAAGCACGGTCTTCATTTTTACTTCAGAAAATATTTGATGTCAGCAAACTGATATAGAACAACACCATGCTTGCATATTCATGTCTCTATTAGTGAAATTCACAACTATCATGTGATAGTATCTGCTACATGTATCAACAAATTTGCTTATTTTCTATTAAGCTAACACTACACACCATTAGTGTATTTACCGTGTATGTCATTCATGACTGTTTTGTGAAATGGTATGTAATATCACTATGTATCAACAAATTAAGCTATTGTATAGTTAGCTGACATTATATAGCTAAAACTTTACTGCATGTATTGTGTGTGAGTGTCTGTGTAGGCATTCATTTATATAGCTATACATGTTGACATCAAGAAGGCTGCCCCCTACTGCAAACCTAGATCACTGCAGCAATGGGAAGCTGCGGAGTGGCAAAAGCCACAAAACAGCCTCGGAAAAGCAGCGGACAGGGCCAGCCAAGGAGGAACAGGTGAAGTCAATTTCATTTATATAGCACGTTTCATATGACCAGCATAGACCCAATGTGCTCAGGTGACAGATCTGCCCAAATGCTAAAGACTGAAGACAGCGACAAATGTGGGGGGAAAAAACAAGAAGGCAAAATGGACAATCACAGCAGTAAACATGGTCACTTACACCACACAAATTGGAACAGAGGAACTGAAAATGACTGGCCAGTTACACACACACACACACACACAAAGAAACACATACAAAATCAATAAAAGGGGAAAAATGGCAATTATTTCAAACATGACATCAGTCTTGTGTGGACCAAAACATAATACAATACTTATTCTTAACCAACATGACAAGAATGGCTTAGAAATATAGATTCTACCACTTAAGAAAGAGTGTCCAATCACTTTTGCATCTCAGGGTTAAGTAAAAGTAGGTAAATAATGGCAGCAAAATTATGCTGAATGACATTTCACACTCACAATTTCAGTTCAATTGTGTATGGTTATGACCACTGAAATTCAATTTATAGCCAGTTGTAAATAGGGTTATTATTTGCTGGGTAGAAACACAAATCCTGTTATATAAAGTGATGTTATCATATTGTATTTGAAAACTACTGTCTGGTTGTGAAGAAGAAGAAGCACAAGATGTCAGTGTTTCACAGCACATCATTAGACTAAGTTAGCAAAATAGAATGGGGCCCTGTTGAATTTAATTCCAAAATACAATATACATTTTAAAATGTGAACATATACAATTGCTGTTAAATCGATAATGAAAAATAATTATATAAGGTGATCTGCAAAATACTTTTTTTCAAAAAAATGTATTTAATCTTAAAATGCTTAATGCGAAAAGATATTGATGTGGTAAATAGCCTTTGACTGAAGCAATTAAGTGAATTGGAAGTATACATAAAATGGATAAACTGATGTTATGTATATGTACCTCCAAACCACATGTCACCAGGAAATGTACTTGAGGAAATGTACTTGGTTGCCTACACCACTGAAAATGGAGCACTTTCTGAAACAAAAACATTTTGATTTATTGCCATGAAACAGTAAAAGGTTCACATTTTGTAATTTTTATTTCCCCTTATTTATACATTATCCCTTGAAAACAATTCTTTAAACAATACAGGTCTTAAACCAACATTTAAACAGACTAAACAAATGGACTATTTGGACCTCAACTGCATGACTGCATGGACTGTTATTCGTAGAAAATGGAATAAATTAAGAAATACACAAACAAATGGAGTTATTTACTGATGAAAGGCTTCTGTTTTTCATGCTAAGCTACATTAACTGTCATTAAACAATGTAAAAGAAAGACAAGACAGCTAGAAATTCATAGACATTGGAAAATAATGAAACATTACAGGACATAGTTTCATACAGATTGGCATATATTGACAAGTAAAATTATACAAAATACTTTTTTTTTTTTTTTTAGCAATTAAGACGTTTGGGAAAATATTTTGATTCATTTGTTATGAAGATTTAGAGAAGATATAACCTAGATGCATTCTGTCCCAAACAAATTATAGCTAAGTTAATAAATGTTAATTGCACCAAAGTAAATAAATGTTTAAATAAATGAATGAATGAATGAATGAATGAATGAATGAATGAATGAATGAATGAATAAATAAATATTGCCCGGAAACCGGCTTTATGTAAATAAATAAACAAATAAACAAACCATAAATATATAAATTAATCGTAATAAAGTCAAAGAAAGCCATAAGTATAAAGAAACATTGCTTGTCTCATTTTTCGTGCAGTCTATGAATACATCTAAAAGTAAACAGCTCTAAAATGATATTGTATACACTTGTTTTATGATATTTGTACAAATGTCTAAGAGTATTCTCAATTACAGGAGTCAAGCAATTTCTGTTGCAAACTGCTGCCTACAAGAACCATTGACTGAGTGCAATGAAAAACCTTTAATAAGAAGGGGACAGGAATCCAAGCGTTTACGCAGACAGATGAATGACTAAAGAAAGTGCATTCCCCGCACATCTGGGGAATAATACAACAGATTGAAGCAGAAAAAGAGAAGATAAGCTGGTACACAGCAAGACTCCCACTGCATAGCTGTCAAATCTGTTTCCGATTTTACAAAGCTCCGGGTTCCTCTTCTCCTAGCATATGCTGCCTTCTCCAAAGATGTATGTAGCCAAAGGCTATGAATAAACTTTGTAAACAGTAGCACGCAGGAGCTCAACAACCCCTGTCATACAAAATCCTGTCGCTGGTAAAACCTAGAATATGTCCAGCTTTTAGAACGGGAGTCTTATTCTTTCAGTTGCCTATTCAATAAAAAAATAGCCTCTGGGTGAATGGCTGGTTGTTGGGGTTAATTCATAGGCCAGTCTCAGAGGGTTCAACTCTAAAGGTTCCCATGATGACACTGAACATCACACCAAGTGGGGGTCATTGGCAGGGCTGACGGTGAAGCGTGATGATGTCACTGGATTGGCCCCCACAGGCAGTCTTGGTTTGATTGATGAATCCTCTTTCCTTTTTGATTCTTTGTTTTTAATGTTGGGCCCTGATGGAGACACAAACCAAACCAGTCACTAACACAACGGTCCTTACGATGACAGCATCATCATCCGGACACGTGATACAGGCAGCAATCACACAGTGCCGAAAATAAACAAATAATATACATCTATTAATACAATCGAGCTGTAACGATGCACAATGGTTTATGGTTAAAAATAACTGTCTTTGAAAGGGAACACAGCCTCTTCCTTCCAAGCTTTGAAGTTTTAGCTCGAAAGGCTACAAGAGATCATGAAAGCATCTAATTTTGGTGTTTCTGTATGTGCACAGCCAAAAGGAAATTCTGAGCGCAAACTTTCATTGTTCTGTGAAATGAGGTGATCGGTGTATGAGACGGAGAGCGGAAGTCAAGCGAGCCAAGGAAAATGTGTTGAGAAACACAGTTTAGGCTCGCATTGTTGAGCACGGGATTTATGTCCCCACTCAGCTCCACATGTCACAGTGTCGAGGGGATAATTACAGGAGATTAATACTGGCTGCACACTTGAAAGGGAGATAGTTGAACTCAGGGTTTTCCATTTCTGTGGGTGGGGATGAGTTAGGAGCTGTCAGATTTTATTGCAGCACAAGGTGGGAACTAACTGATGATATGTTAATAACTGCTGTTTAGAAACTCACCATGCAATTCCAGCTTGGTGCTTTTGACAGAAACTGAGGCTGGACTAGTGGGTGCTGAAGTGCTCAACTCGTTGGTTGGAGTTTCCTGTTGCAGAAGGAGACAGTCACGCCTCCGTTTCATTGTCAACTGTCATGTCGATCGTGATATTGTTTCAACTTACCTGATCAAAAAGATAAATTGTGACATCATCAAAGAAGGACACATTTCTTCCTCTGTCCTTTTCTCTGTCCACTGGTTCCTTGGGTGACTTAAGCAGACTCCTCAGGCCGACGCGTTTGTCCACGTCGGTTTCCGTGACAACGATCACCCTGCGGGAGCTTTCATCCTCCTGCTCATCCTCCTCCTCATCGTCAGGGTCGGTTCCTGGGGAAAGACCTCTCCGTCTTCCGATCCGACTTCCAAGCGCCCCATCCCCGAATCCTCCCTTACTGGTGGGAGTAATGGGGAGGGCCAGAGCGAGAGGAGGGAGGGCGAGAGACAGACGGGCTAGTTTTGCTGTGAGAATGAGAAAAAAGGAAGCGTTAGACGTCACTAAAACACTTGCTTAAAGTTTCCTAATGCCCTCCAGTGGCTTGAGTAAAGACTCAACTTGTCCATGTTAGGTTCTGGGTCTGTGGTGCAGACACGAGCTGGACTAGCTTTACAGTTCTTACAAAGTAATGAGAGGCACAATAAATCTATCAAGACATCTGATATAATCCAGTTATGCACTCATAACGCCTGTTTAACATGGACCTACATTAGGAATACGTACAACGCAAAGGTACCTTTCATTGCCTGGTTTACAGTAGGTGGAGGTGTTGTAACCTCAGGTTGTTCAATCACAGTGATGGGCTCATCTTTAGTTTCAGACTCTGTTCCGGGCTCGGTGCCGGGGATTCTTTCCCGCTCCACTTGGCTAAACGGCACCAAAAGAACAAACATCAAATAAAGTGTCAGTTTAATAAAATTACATCTCAACAATTTCAATTTGTGTGTAATCTACCCTGGATAATGCACAGACGATGCTGTGGGCTGTTTTCATTGGAATACCTAGTCTCCATGAAAAACCCAACCAAAAATGCTGTGATCTTGTGATTATAGAATTAATTGTGTCTTTCAACCACCATTAACTGCCACTGTGCTGGGCAAAAGTCTAATGTATCACCTTGAAATGATAAAATATGACATTCTTTCTCCATGTATTCTCTTTTAACTGCACAAGATGCCACTAGATGCTGGAAATATGTTGTTCTTTTTCTTCAGGATGAACTAAGCCTTTCACATAAACTTTGATATGTTATGCATTATCATTTTTCAAAGGTCAGCCTTAATACCTTTCATCCTCTGTTTGTTCTTTCACAGGTACCAGCTCACCACCGCTCTCTGTAATTTGTTCTCCCCAGGGCCGAAGCATAACTGTGTCTTTAACAGTAGCTCCCCAAAGCACATTTGTTTTTACGTTTTCGCTGAGGGAGAACTGCAACCTTTCCTCACAAACCTGAAGCACAAAACAAAACAATACAAAGGAATGTAACAACAAAAGATAACACAAGCTGCACTATTTTCTACATTAGGCTCTCAGAGAAAACATTTTCACCTGCATCATCAGGCCGTTCTTAGTTGTCATCTTGGAAAGGGATCCCTGGTCCTTGACATCTGATGTTTGGCCTGCTGATCTTAGCATGCCATTCCTCTGCTCTTGGGGTGACTCCTGGGATTTCAGGATCATTTCATCAGATTTATCAGAGATCCCGTCCTCCAAATCCATCTGACTGAGAGTAGAGGAGTCCCCAATGTTCTCTCCTGCATTGTTAATGCCAGCACTGTTTTCTTTTTGGTCAGGTGTTTTCTTCAAGGACTCCAAAATCTCGAGGTTCCCTAAGAAAAGGTTCCCCAGCGTGTCCTCCTCATCCTCAGATATGCAACACAATTGTTCCAGTTTTTCAAAATCCTCTAAGGGCTCCTCATCCAAATCTTTCCACTCAGAGATTAATAACTCAGGGAGAGTGTTGAGCGGATCTTGAGGTGGAGATCGGGAGGGAGATTGGATCAGGTTATTTGGCTCATGATCCTGATCGCCTGTGTCAGATGTTAGATTCCTCTCGTCATCCAGTGCTATGTGTACATTCAGATTGGCTGAGATTCCTTTGCTTTGAGTTGAATAAGGCTCTGTCTCTCTGCTGTCAATAAAGTGTTCTAGATTAATGTGACTAATAAACTCATCTGCCTCTGTAACAGAGGGTGGTGGACTAGGAAAAGAGTCGTCCAAACTCTCCAATTTATCATCCTGAACATCAAGATCTATGCTATGTGGAGGACTAGGGAAGTCAACTGAGCTGAAATTGTCCACCTGTGGATACGACTGATCAATCTCCTGCACATCAAGGTCACTGGGAGAAGAGATGGGATTGGATGGAGGGGTCATGTCTCTGTAGTCATCCTCTATGTGCGTAGTGCTCATTCTTTCTTCTGTGTACTGTCTTGCAGTCCATGGGCTCGTTTCAGTCTCCGGGTCTAAGCCTGACTCAACATTTTGCGGGTCTGAGAAGTTCTCATGAAGTTCCTCACTTATACAGATGGATATAGTTGAGATGTTATCCCCTAAATTGTGACTTAAGCAGTTCTCTGAAATAGATTCTGAATCAGCATGGTCAGCTGAAGACTGTCCTTCGTTCTGGATCTCGCAGAGGTGATTTTGGGGGCATCTGTTAAAATTTTGATTCTCCTCTAGCTCTGTAGAGTTTTTCTCATTGTCTGTCTCCAAGCATGATGAAATGTGCTTCTCTTCCTGCTCCGACGCCTCTTGAGCTGGGATTTCTATGTTCTCTACTTCAAAATCTGAGATTTCTCTTTTAAAACTGTTAATCTCCCCGAGGTTCTCAATATTTTCCTCCTGTTGTATGTGCATCACTTGGACAGTCTGCTGGTTCTCAATGTCTTGATAAACCCATTTTTCCTTCACAGCAAGACTTCCTGTTAATCCCTGTGTTTCATCATTCCATGTTTCCTCACAACCCTCCAAAATAGCAGGATGAGGCTCACTTCCTGCGAGTTCATCATTTTCTTCAGTCTCCCAAAACTCCTGACCCACTACAAGCCGCTCCCCGACCTCCCATGCCTCATTGCTGAACCCGGAGAAAAATTCAGACCTCAGTTCAGAGCTTTGGCATCTCTTTTCTGGAGAGGCCCACTGGTCATTTTCATCAGGCCACAAATGCAGCTCTCTTGACTGGGAGTAACGGTGGCAGTCAAACTCTCCCCTAGACACATCCCTCCCAGTTCTTTCATTGTCCCCCTCCAGGGCATTCCACAGTTCTTTCGTTTTCAAATCTAGCCCCTCACAGGAGTCTTTATCCACACTGTTAACAGAATTCAGCCTACTTGCCAATCCACTTTGGGGTGACTTCATGGCGTTACTGAGCTCTGAAGCAGCCAGCTGTCTCTCTGTCTCCGTCTTGATCTCAACCCTGTTGTCCTTGCTGACTTCTAAACAGTGCAGGTTTCTCAGACCCAATTCATTGTGGTCTATAGGACACAGCTCTAGGCCAGGCATCTCTTCCTGTCTCAAAGGCTCCTCGGTCCAAGAGGGACATGTCAGACCACTCACTTTTTCGTCTACAAACTTCCCATTGCTTGGCTCTAGTACTGACAGGGTGTCATCCCTACGCCTGGAATCAGTGGTGTTAATGGTGTACAGTTTAGATAATCTGGACTCTCTGTTATCAATTTGGGATGTTGCCAGAGATTCCACAATATCATTTCCATATTGCTGGGCATTTGGTGCGGAGATATCATTATCCATTTTTGTAACACTTGTGCATTCTTTGGTGCTAGGCATTAAAATGATCTCCTTTGCCTGGCTGCCAGAAACAGACTCGATCAAAATATCTGTCTCAGCAAGGCTCATAGAATGTATTTTTAAATCATTCTCTGCAGAGTTCTCGTATTTGCTATCAATTAATTGAGAGATGATGCTATCTGGATAGTGGTTGTCTTTTACATACCCACTGCTGTGTGACAGACCTTTCAGTGGCTCATCATCTAACTTTGAGAACAAGTTATCAATAAAATTGACACAGTCCTTAGCCTGCGGACTATCAAAGAGCAGTGTTGATTTTATGCTGTCATTATGGAAGATGCCAGGATCGGCTCTCTGTGCAGACTCCAACCCTTCGCTTAGAAGATCTTTTCCTTCACCTAAATGAGAAAAGTCATTTTCAGGAGCATTTTGATATGTAAGGACAATTTCTCCAGATTTAGCTTCGCTACCTGACATATTTATACGGTTTCTAAAAGGGCTCTTGTCTAGCATCTCTCCCTCCTCCTCAGTTTCAGTTTTTTCCTCAATCCCAGTCAGCGTCCCCCGATCGCCTCCTCGACCACTATTCAGCCTGGAGGCAATGAGTCCATCACTGCTCCTCCTGTTCGTTCCATCGCCTTCCCAGTCGCTGTCTGAGAAATAGGCAGAGTCTCGATGTGGCGTTTCAGTTCCCAGAGCCCGCCATCCACTGCTTCCAGTTCCCCCTCCCGTCCATGAGTCACTAGGTGTAAGGCAGTCAGCTGAGCTGGAAGTCAAAGGTGACAGGACTGAGTCAGTTGGGGTAACAAGTGAGACATCAGAGGATGGATCCCAGTCTGGAGTGGTGGGTGTAGCGGCAGGAGTAGCTGCCTTTTTTACTGTATGACAGTATTTTTGTTGTGCCGAATTGGTTGTGAAGTCTCCATCATCATTTTGAGAGTTATAACCCTTCACGCTATTCGAATCAGCTGTTGTGATGGTTTCAGAGTCCACATCTAGAACTTTATCCGTGTGGTTGTTCTGTTTCTCAGCATCACATGAATCAGTTTCTACCCGTTTTTGATCTAGTCTCTCCGACCTGCAGGCCGGTAGATCGTCTTTCACTACCTCACTAGTACCTACGACAGCAGCTTCTTGACTACCATTCGTAGTGAGCAATTTGTTATCATGAAGTATCACAGTGCTAGATTGTTCATCTTTAGTGGACTTGCTAGGAGAGAGCTCTGAGAGATCTCTGGCTCTAGCAGGTAAGGCAGGGCCCTCTGAAACGTCCTGTTCTTTCTGACATGCGAGCATTTGGTTGTGCAGTAAGCCATTTTTGGGCATGATTTCTGAAAACACAAAGTCACCAGACTGGCAGTGGGAAGGCAAAGGGTCAGCGATGCTTCCTTGGCTGTCTAGTTTAATTGCTGATCCTATATGAAGGACTGGCATCTCAGGTCTAGTGGAAACTTTGATCTCACTCTTTTTAGCACGCTTGGTCACTTGGGCATAGATGGCCTCAGTTTGTGTTTCATCTTTTCCTTTGTTGCATGCTCGTATGGAGCTCTCTGACTGAAATCTGATGGTCTGAGTTGAGTTTGGGTCAATGCATATTGACTCATATTCAGGGGACAGAGGAGTAGGGGAATACGATGATTCTGGGTCCTTCCTGTTTGCTGTAGTGTTTTGTCTAGATATGATTTCTGTCAGGAAGGTCTCAGCTGATTGGATCTCCTTTAGGAACTCCTCCCTGGTCATTTCTGTCCTCCTTGGCTCCTTGTCAGTCTGCTCGACTTCAGGCTCCTGTTTTCCGATGGTGATCTCAGAGAGGAGTGAGCGGGATCTTCGTATACCTTTTGAATAGGCTTCTTCGGCTTCAGTGTACGAGGGAAGGCCTGGTGCACAGACATATGGCCGCAGTCTTGATCCTGCTGGGTAGAGATATTTCACTGAGTCATTTTCTGATCCTCCCTCCAGATCTGTGTCCATTCGTCCTGTGTCGATCTCTGTGAGAAAAAGATCCCTCTGGAATGATTCTTTATTGACTGAATTGTCTTCCTCAGGTCCGGTCCTGTTGACAGGTTTCTCTGGCCCCCATGACTGACCTCCAGTGCCCAGCTCCGTAATTAGCGATTGAGAGCGTCGCATCCCTTTGTTAGGCAGTACAAAGTTCCTCCATCTCTCTCCCTCTCCTTTCTCATCCTTCTCTCCCTCCCATGAGGCCTGTGACTTCGACTCATTAGACTCTGTCACAGTCGATATCTCTGTCAAAAACAGATGCATGGGGGATTTTCTGGCAGCAGCCACACGTTCTGCCTGAAGTTCAGCATCTTCCTTCCAAATGGCAGGCAGAATGGTGTCGAGGCGCGACTGTGTCCTTTTCATGCCCCTGGAAAAGAGCTCTGAGGCAACTGGATCTGCATCCTCAGACAGGCTGGAATGAGTGACCGTGGTTCCCCCGCTGGGCTTCTCAGGGGACATAAAGGGAGAGTCGTCCTCATCTGAGTAGGTGGGACTGGATGACGACTGCCTTTCAATATGTGGCTGAGAGCGAGGTATGTTGCGATAAATAGGGCGCAAGGGGTTTTCTCGACGTACGGGAGAGTCAAAGTCTTTTGCACGTGAATGAGACGTCTCCTTGGATGATGCTGTTTGTCTGGTACCAGCCTCTCTATCAGACAAGTCACAGGATAGTGGGTCTCTGCTGGATCTCTGCGGCTTACTGTATCTCGAGTAAGTGTCAGCAGTGTTGTAGCTTGGGCAATTTCTTGGTGGTTTGGAGTGGGGGGGGAGAGGTGGAGGACACATTTGAGGGGTGGGATAAATGGGATGGCTTGAAGGAGGCAAAGAGGGGGAGAGGGATGGGGATGGCGGTAGTGTCTGCCGGGACCGATGGAGACCCAGATGATCAAAGGTAGAAGGTGGGCAGCTGTTCATATGATGGGGGTCTGTCTCGATCTTTCCAGTGATAGTGTAATGAGGAAGTCCTCTATATCCAAGTGGAGGGGCTGGAAGGGGGCGCGAGTGAAGGTGGTTGGCTGATGACATGGACATAGAGCGAGGCTTGGGAGGAAGGACTGGGGCTTCAGAACTTGTGGATGATTTCTTTTCTGTATCACTGCTCTTTTTCTTCTCCTCTTCTTCATCGTCCCCTAAGTTGATCACTGAAAAGTCAGTGACTTGGCTTGAAGTGTCTCTGAATTCTGCCAAACCCGTGTTGGGCACCTGGAGTTTAACCTCACTCAGTCGCATGGTCTGAATGCCCTTTCCTCCTGCACACTTGTCGGACGAAAAATAAGGGACTCGCTCTTTCCCTAGCATGCCACTGCGAATCTCTACCAGCTCCATGTCTCCAGGGCAAATGGAGTCAGACCGGAAAGAGGAGTGCGCCTTCCCCTTAAGAGTTGGCGACTTGTCCTGGGGAGTGTGTTCCTCTAATCTGATGTAGTACTCGCTGGCGAGGGAGGGGCTGCGTGCGCTGATGACTGGGACCACAGTGGGAGTGTCTAAAGACTGTCTGTGGTTATTGTTCAGAGTTGGGATTGGCTGGGGAGGAGGAAGAGGTTTGTAGCCTCGTCTGGCATGAGCCTTCTCCCAAAAATACTCAAAGTTCAAGCCTTTGCTAGTTTCAGTGACTGTCAGGATGTCATCCAGTTCAGATGAGGATGGGGTGATCCGGTTCCCCACAGGATCCAGCAGGGGGTAAGAGTTGTCTCGATCATCACGGCCATACTCTCTTTCCCTCTGCCGCTCGTTTGCTGCAGTCTGAAAAGCAGGCGGACGGAGTAAGTCCCAGCGTCTTTCAAACGACTCCTCGCTCTCTCCTCTCCTTCCTCTGCCCTCCTCATATTCCTCATCCTCTTCATCCTCTTCCCCAACGCTCCCCCTCGCCATCCCTCGTTCGGCGGCCAAGAGGGAGGAGAGGAGGAGGAATATCTCAGCGACAGAAGGGCGGTGAGATGGAGGTAGCCAGCAGGACTGCATGATCTCATACCTGAGGACAGGAGAGAAAAACAAAGGAATTAAGTTTGCAAAGGACGCAGTTACTTCCATTAATATAATCATTATTTCTACACTTATAGTGAGTGCGTGCACTGACCAGTAATCTGCATGGGAAAGCTTGAGTCTGGGCTGCGCCAGCGTGATCTGTCTCTCCCTAATGACGAAAGTCAACACCTCCTCGTCGCTGAGGTGTCGGTGAGGCTGAGAGCCAAACTCAAACAGCTCCCATATAACCACCCCCAAGGACCTGGGAGAAAATTGAGATGTAGAGATGATTAAAGACAAAGTATCACAAGTTCATTTTTTTGTTGTTGTTGTGCTTTTATGAAAATGCCTTGTTCATAAAGAGATCAAACGTAACAAGGCATGATATGCAAAACTAATTTTGCAATATTATATTGTTCCCATAATGTGTTCAGTTCAGATTAGCATCACCGGAATCTTGCTGAAAAAAGCATAAAGGTAGGCTTACAACTTAAATATGTGTGGTAGAACTTCTTAGAGAAAGTTTAGAAAATTAATTCATGTGTTTTTCTCAAATTCTGGTGAACCTTTTGCATTTGCATTTTAGGTTCACATTTTCTGGTTTTCATCCACAACATTCAAAACATTCTTTGTTCAGAACATTCTCAAAATATATTTAAGTTGCAGGTGCATAACAGAAAACAAGTTGTAATGTGTACTATCCGAGGAGGCAGCTAAACCTGGCTGGTAAATCAGCAGGTGTTAGGAGATTGGTTGCAATAAAAAATCAGAACCAACATGACCTGGACACATGCACAATTAATCTGGCTTGTCCATACTGACTTTTCTGACTGTGTACACGGTATGGTATTGGAATGTGATGGCTTTGAAGCATACCACACATTGCTGGTCTTGGTTTGGTCAGTAACAATAAGAGATCCTCTGTACTCCTCCAGGAGCTCAGGAGCAATCCAGCGCAGTGGAATCCATAGCTTGTCTGGAGTTAGATAATAGTCCTCCTTCACAAAAACATTCAAGAATAATTTGTCAATTTTAAGATAAATATCACATAATCCAGAGAGATCCTGATAAAAAGGACTTGATTGATGCTTAAACTTGCTAGGATCCTACCTTATAATGGTTGTGAGAAAGACCATAGTCACCTATCCTAACAGTGAGGTCTGAGGTCAGCAGGCAGTTTCTTAAAGCCAGATCACTGCAGGGAAAACAAGCATGCTGTCAAATATTGGTAACCCAGAAACTCACTCCATCTAATTTGGTTGGAGTCTGTCGCAGAATTTTGAACCTCACAGCAGATATCATGAAAATCATCACTGACCTGTGGATATAGTTGTTTTCATGGAGATGCAGCAGGCCCGCAGTGATCTCAAAAGCCATTCGCTGAAGAGTCAACAAATCTCGCGTGGGCAGGTCAGGGGTCATCCCATCTGACTTGCGTTGGGCTCGCAGATACCTCTTCAGGTCACCCTAGTCATAGATCACAACAAAAATGTGGGAAGTGAGTTGCGTGTGGAGTGGATTTACTTAAAAGGATGAATTAATGTGTCCAGTAATAACTAAGGAGATCTCATAAAACACAGATATTTCTTGCAGGCAGCAAGATATTTGTAACCTCTGCAGTAAATGTGTCCCTATTTTGGTGATTTCCATCTCAGCCTCAAAAGCCAGACAGGAATTGATAATGAGCTAGCAGGCTTTGTATTAGTCTTCCATGCTTCAGTGAGGGCAAGGAAATAAAGAGGGGACTGCATAAAGGAGTGCAAAATATCTGAAAGCAAAGGACAATAGGGGACTTTATCAAACAATGTAATAGCGGTCCAGGAGGAGGCTGATGTTGTTTGGCTCTCCTGCCATGTTGCTAAAATTGATCCACTTGTGTCTTTGTTTGGCCTGAGAGTCCACTCATATGGTTTTCTTCATTAGTCAGTGATTAACCCAGCTGAGGGGAGGAAAACAAACCGATTCTACAGACACTAGAACATCTATAAATCTAATAATTTGTTATCCCTGCAGCAAACGATGAGTAGATCTACTCTAATTAAGTGACATTGCAAAACAGGGTGCACGAAAGAAGGATTAACATGCACCTAAAGCACGTTAGTGTTGCTGCTGCAAAGGTGGTGAAAATAAATATTTGTGTGCCAGTTATGAGTAATAAAAGAGGCGCTTGGATATGATCGCTTTCAGAGGAATGTGAGACAACTAGCAGAGCACACAAGGTGTAAAATCATCTCCGTCAATCATAAGATTTATATAATAAACTACAAGCTAACAATGCTTAACTTCATATGACCACGTTTTCCCTCGTCTCATATGAATGTGCTACTTACCAGCTGACAGAACTCCATCACCAGGAGGAAAGGGATGCTTTCACTGCACTGCCCCAAACACTGAAGAATGTTGGGATGTTTCAGGCTCCTGAGATTGGACAGGTTGGTAGATATTGATGGGTAGGTCACAGGCAGAGAGAGAGACACAGAAAAAAAAGCAAGAAGAACTTAAGTGAGGCACTGCAGTGGAGACAAAGTTTAAATGAAAGATGGAAGGAAAGAATATTGGTGTTTTGGGGTGTTGGTTTGTTATTGAGTAACTTTGCATCAGGGACAAACTGAGACAGAAGAGGTGAGAAGATAGACAGCAGGACACGGGGAAGGTTTGTGCCTCGGGAAGAGAAAGATTAATCAAATCCAGCATATAAATGTGTGTGAAAATGACTCTGTGAGTGCATGTTTGTTTGTAGGGACAGAGCTACTAGTGGTGGGTTTAGAGAGAAAGGAGAGAGTAAAGACAAAGTGCCCTGTCCTTGAATGCCTCCTGTTTGTGAATGTGTACGCGTGCGTGCGTGCGTGCGTGCGTGCGTGCGTGCGTGCGTGCGTGCGTGCGTGCGTGCGTGCGTGCGTGTGTGAGTGCGGTGTGTGTGTGTGTGTGTGAGAGAGGTGTTGACATGTTTGAATGATTGTTATTGGGACTGTAGTTTGTGACGCTGTTGCTGGACTGT
>CAAKHG010012468.1:0-11591 GCA_901007715.1 Dactylopterus volitans | reverse complement strand
CACACACACACACACACGATTAGGGTAACACAAATCAATCAACTAACCAAGACTGTTTTTTCTACTTTTTTATTTCCTGCTTGCCGACAAAATAGATACCAGAAACGTTCAGATGTCACAAATCAATTCATTGGCTGCTGTTGAAGTGCTCCGAAAAGACGAGAGGTCACATGGGACCGGAGCAGAGACCGTTTGTCGCCCGTCGCCTGGGAGACCTGCAGAGGCCGGCCAGTTCACCCGAGTCCCAGGAAGACAACTTCCCGCTTGCGACGCTGTCTCGCGCTTTGGCGGCGGAGACGGCGAACGGCGGCGCTCGAGCGTTTTGTGCGTTTCAGGTCGGACGGGACGATGACGCGACTGAGGTAAGGTGGCGGTTTCCTGAAGTAGAACGGGAGTTTTTTGGGGGGTCGTCCTCAGCGGAAGCGGAACCGCGGTTCCGTCGGCCCGTCAAAGGAAAAATCCACCTCGGATTGTCCTCACTGCCTCAGCTACATCCGGCAGACTCCTACATTTCCCATGATGCCTCTCAGCCTTCAGCTCTCACGTTTCATGAGAGCTGAAGTGTGATTGGTCACCGTCGGCCGTGCGGCGCCGAGCGCTGCATCAAACGCCGGCAGCGCCATCACTCTAACGACCATCAACGAGAAAGGGTACATCAAGTCTTGAGTATAATCCGGATTTTTTGATCTGGAACATAATCCAGAGTATTGTACAAAATATAATCCGGAATATGATCTGGAGTATAAACTAGAATATGATCTGGATAATGCGGACTATGATATGGGGTATAATCCGGGAAATGACCTGGACAACAGTCCAGAGTGTAGTAAAAAATATAATCTGAAGTATTATCCTCAATATATAATCTGGAGTATAATCCAATGTATGATCTGGAATATAATCCGGAGTACAATTTGAAATATAATCTGGCCTCCACATCCTCCTGCTCACAAACACGAAGCCACATGATCCTGGACGCAGACGCCGCCATCTTTGCTGGTGATGCTGGTCTGCTCGGTAGCGATCAGGAAAAACGGAGGCGTGGTCTCAAAGCCCCTCCCACCTCAACCACCAGCCGCCTCCCGTATGTCGCTCAGAGCGGCTGCCAATCATGAAGCCACGCCCCCTCTTTGGACCATTAAATAGCTCAATAAAACCAAACTTATCATTAAAATGTGTATTGTGATACTGCAGCCAGCCAGCAGGGGGAGACGGAGACACTGTGGCTGTGTGTGTGTGTGTGTGTGTGTGTGTTTTAGTTCTAGCATACGCTGCACTGTTAAAGGTGGATTTTTCCTTCATGGGGCGTTTGAGTGATTTCGTAAATTTGACATCTGACGTCGAAGGTGACACATGCAACCATGGAAACATGACATGCCCATCGGGGAGTACAGATGAGGGTTTGTTCAGAAACTCCATGGCAACAGAACTTCAGGTGACTATTCACAA
This sequence comes from Dactylopterus volitans, assembly GCA_901007715.1. Taxonomy (NCBI): domain Eukaryota; kingdom Metazoa; phylum Chordata; class Actinopteri; order Syngnathiformes; family Dactylopteridae; genus Dactylopterus; species Dactylopterus volitans. The sequence continues at coordinate 10,142 of CAAKHG010012468.1, read as the reverse complement.
ATAAACAGTGCGATTTTAAAGAGCCTTTTATTTTTTTTAACCATCAAAATGTTGACATTGTTGGCTCCTTCAGAATAAAGGTCTGATGGTTCCTCTCTTAAGAGTTTTTGTATTTAAGAGAAAAGCCGGCGAGGCCTCAACTCCTACAAACCTTTTGCATTTGGTATCCTGGATAGAAAGTTTACCGAAAAACATTTGTTGTTGTTAAAAAATGACAGGAAAGGGCAAAATAAAAGCCCCGTCGTCTCACCAGAATAAAAGCCTTGTTATTTGTACAACAGCAGCAGCAGCAGCAGCAGCAGCATCGCTTGTGGAAATGTGGCGTCCTGAACATTTCGCTCGCCTCCAAACTCCGTCTGTGCTTCTCTGCTGCATTGGCGCCCAAAGTTCCCATCCACCTCAAACACACCGCGGCGCTGCCGCCACGGCGACCCGCCGGCTGACAAAACACTGATGTAACCGCTTGGTGTCCTCTTGCAGGTGGGCGGAGCGGTGCTCCTTCTGGAGGTGGGAAACAGCAAGATATGTGATGTCACAGCTTTGCGGAGCCTGACGGATTTATTGGCCGATATTTGCGAGTCACAGACCAATCAGCATTGGTGGGAAAATGGCCGCCACGCACTGAGAATACACCAATTTGGCTGATGAATCGTTATTGAAACCTAAAATCAGGTAAATCATCAACGCTGTTACGTTGCGAGTACAGAGAGACTCACCTGCTCATGTCTGCTGCCCCGCCTCAGGCTGTGATTGGCTGGCGCCCCTGGATTCTTCCAGGATCATCTTGTCACACTCCTCGCCGCCGTCGCCCTTCTCTTTGCCGGTGGCCTTCTCCTCCTCGCCGCCGCCGCCGCCGCCGCCGCCGCCGCCGCCGCCGCCCTTCTCCTCGCCGCTGCTGCCGCCGCCCTTGTCCTCGCTGTCGCCGCTGTCCTTCTCCTCGCCGCTGCCGCTGTCCTTCTCCTCGCCGCTGCCGCCGCCGTCCTTCTCCTCGCCGCCGCCCTTCTCCTCGCCGCTGCCGCCGCCGCCCTTCTCCTCGCCGCTGCCGCCGCCGCCCTTCTCCTCGCCGCTGCCGCCGCCGCCCTTCTCCTCGCCGCTGCCGCCGCCGCCCTTCTCCTCGCCGTCGCCGCCGCCCTTCTCCTCGGCCTCCTGGGCGTTGTCCTTCTCTTCCAGGCCCTCCTGGCCATCAGACGCCTCGCGCTCTCCTTGCTCTTTCACCTCCATCTCTGCGTCGCTGTCTGCACGCCGCTCCTCTGCCGCCTCCTCGTCACTGAAGGGCTGCTTGCCGCCGTCGGCCTGCCTCGCCGCCTTGGCGAACCACTCCCTCACTTGCTCGTAGCTCATGCTGGATTTGGTCACCAGATCGTCCAGGTCCTTCTCGCTCAGGGCTCGGTGCTTGAGGTAGTAGTCCTTCAGAAAGGCCTTCCCCGACTTCACCTGCAGGACAGAGACGGGGACCTCCAGTCATTTCAAAATCGCGCTGCCATGTTTAGGCAGGAAACCATGTGACTGCGTTTCCATCTACGTCACGACTGCATCCTTCTACTCACTCGAGCACGTTAAGGGACATTATTGAGCCACCGATCTCTTGAGCTGGAGAGTCACAGTAGCGACCATGTGACACGGCAGCAAACACTCAAAAGAAACCTGGGTTTGGAACCCGCTGGCGTGCCCTCTGACCTTCAGGAGGTTCTGGGAGACGTTAGGAAGTCGAAGCCAGAATCAGCTGCTGTTGGGTTATTTTGCGTTACATTATGTTACATACCATTACTTTACCTTTCCTTATGCCAACTTATGTTACACTGCTTTCCATTACTTTACCTCACGTTCCATTACCTTAAATTATATATAAAATCTTACATTACTTTATGTTCCTTACTTTACGTTGGCTTATATTGCACTACCTTACCTTACATTGTTACTTTGTTTTACGGTGCCTGACCTTACTTTACATAGCGTTACTTTCCTGTACTTTGCATTACATTACCTACCATTACTACACCTTACATCACTTTGTGTTACACTACCTTATGTTCATAACTTCATCACGGTACCTCACGTTACCTTACCTTAAGATAATTTACCTTAAGTGGCCTTCTACACCTGAATAAGCATTATTAGATCTTAGTGCCGCCTTTGATACGGTTGATGGTGACATACTGCTTGAAAGACTGGAAAAGTGGGTGGGACTTACTGGCGCTGTACGACACGCGCTCATATCCTGTTTACAAGATGGAGACTACTTTGTATCAATTGGTGAACGTGTGTCTGCATGAAATAAGATCATGTGTGGGGTGCCCCAAGGTTCCATTCTTGGACCACTTCTGTTCAATATCTACATGTTGCCGCTTGCTCAGATTATAAAGTACCGTAATATTTCTTATCATACGTATGCCGATGACACACAACTTTATATTTCGGTGTCATCACATGATTACAGTAACTTACTCTCACTGAGTAAGTGTGTTCATCATATCACTGAGTGGATGTGCCAGAGTTTTCTTCAGCTTAATGCAGATAGGACAGAAGTAATTTATTTGGGCCCCAAAAATGAAAGGTCAAAGGTCAGCGCTCACCTTAACTCCATGTCACTGACAACAACAGAAAAAGCCAGAAATCTGTCAGGTAATCTGGTGTAATTGTTGACTCTCATCACCCAATCAGCTTATTACCACCTGAAAAATGTAGCCAAAATGAAGGGATTTTTGTCTAGAAAGTTGTTCATGCATTTATTTTCAGTAGATTGGACTATTGTAAAGGTGTCTTTACTGGCCTGAACAAAAAAATCACACCGGACAACTCCAGCTGATCCAGAATCCTGCTGCAAGAGTCCTTACCAACACCAGGAAAATGGACCATAATGCACCAGTCCTCAGACCGCTACACTGTCTTCCTGTCAGTCAAAGGATAGACTTCAAAATCTTATTGCTGGTCTACAAAGGACTAAATGGTCTAGGACCAAAACATATTCTCGACCCATTAACTCCAAATGAAGTATCCAGACCCCTCAGGTGGTCGGGGACAGGTCTACTGCGTGTCCCCAGAATCAGAACCAAACAAAGTGAAGCAGCTTTCAGTTATGATGCTCCTCACCCGTGGGACGGTCTAACCCTGACCTTGACCCTGACCCTGACCCTGACCACGTTGCCTCCGGGTTAGCATGGGGGAGACTCTGAGTCTTTCGCCACTAACCTAACCCCAAGCCGAACCCTAAGCCGAGCTCTGCACCGACTCTGTTCCTTCATTCATTTCAATCAATTATTTGCTGCAGCTTTTACTTGGATTCAATAAATCACTTTAATGATTTGAAATTATCGTGTCCTACTGGTGTCCATTTTCATTTGCTTTTAAATGTATTTTTCTGTTTATAATAATGATTTTAATCATTCTAAATCATAGTATATTTTATTCCAAATTCTTTGAAATGTATTTTCTATTTTTGCTTTTAATGCAATCTTCTGCTTCTGTAAAGCACTCTGAACTGCCTGGTGTATGATTGTTCTCTACAGATACACTTGCCTTGCCTTACGCGATACGACACTACGTTACCGCACCTTACAGGAAGCGACCTCATGTTATGCGGTCTTACTTGACCTTGTGATACGTTGCGATGTTGTACGCTGACATTAATGTTGCACTTCATTTCATAACCTAGCATTACCTTACTTTACGTGAGACTGCGTTATGTTACCTGACATTTAGTGACATTTCGTTCTATTAATTTACACCATGCGACATTGGTGTTGCATTACATTACATTGCGCTGCACTACATTACCTTGCTTGATATTATGCTACCTTATGTAACTATGCTACATGACATTTTGTTACATTACGTGAAATTTTGTTACATTGTGTGCTATTTTGTTGCACACTGCGTTATACGATGTTAAATAACGTGCCATCAGGTCCTGTTACAATACGTGATATTTTGTGACATGACATTGAGAAATCACATTGCACGTTACATTGCATGACGTTACGCCGCATGACGTGGCATTTTGTTACAAGCGATGATGTTACATGACATTAACTTCAGATGTGACCTGACAGACCTTGATAGTGGTGGTGCCACCCTGTGAGGCGCGCTTGCAGGGGTAGGGCCGGCGTGTCCTCCTGGACCAACCCCGGAAACGCTTCCTAGACTTCTTCTGGCTCTTTGTGCCGCCGTTCAGCGCCTCGTCCACCTACGTCAAACATTCACAGACATATTACTGACAAGTGGCTTTTCTTAGAGGGACGGTTCACCATTTTTCATGTGTCCAATCAGTGTTGGTGGTGAATAAAGCATCACATTCCTCAGTGTGTCTATACTGATGGGACACCTGTGACATCATCAGTGACATCATTGGTGTTAAGGAAGAGCTACAGACTATTTTAGCTAGTATTACCCGTCTCCTCCTCCAGGGGGCGTGTTGCTCAAACCCACATTTGACTCACAGCTGGGCAGGAAGTGGAAGGGATTGTGGGTTCGGTATCAGCAGCATTGCATCCTGGGATGTGTAGTCATGACTGCACATCTCAGCTTTCTCATCGACACACTGAGCAACTTCTGATTGGACACAAACATGAAAAGTGGTGACATTTCCCATTAAATGTCCGACGGCTGGCGAGGTGGTCGCGGCGTGAACTGGCACGGTGGTCGCGTACCTTTCCACTCTGGTAGAGGTAGAACCACTTCAGATTGCTGTTTTTGCAAGCGTAGCGCGTGTCTCCGAACCAGTTGACAATGTAGGTCCGCGGCAGGCCGCTCTCCTCTGCCATCTGGTCGTACTCCTCCGATGTTGGCCACTGCGAGCGGACAAAGGCCTTCTTCAGAATGTGGAGCTGTTCCGGTGTCTTCTTCAGTATCTTCCGGCCCACAGGGGGAGTGGACTGGCGCTCCCTCGCCGACAACGAATGTGCTTTAGATCTGTCGCCGTCTCCTTCGCCGTCTCCATCCAAGGCAGTTTTCCGCCTCTCAATGAACCAGGCGTCAACCTCACGCCTCGTCAGCTTGGTCTCCGCTCGCAGCCGGCTCAGCTCCTCGTCGGAGGGCGTGTCCGACTTCTGGAAGCTGGCCTCCAAGATGAGCAGCTGCTCTGGCGTCTTCTCCTTAAACCTCTGTGGCGTGAAGTCGGGGAAGGCATGGCGGAATTTGACCCGGCGTTCGCCGCAGGGACCGGACGAGCCCAGGGCATTGATGGAAGTTGGGGAGGAGTCGCTTGTGTCGTCGCTGGAGTCGATGATGATTGGAGCGGCGTTGTCACAGGCGATTCCGTCGCTGAAGCCACCGCTGTGGTTCCGTCCTCTCCTGCCGCCTCCCGATGGCGCCGCTCTCCCGGACGGGCTGTCGCCCAGCAGGATGCCGTGGTGGTCCCTCGCGTTCCGCTGGTTGTAGCGCGTGTCACTAAACCACTTCTTGATTGCCCGCTTGGAGAGCTTGGTGACCTGCATGAGCCGTGAAATCTCCGCCTCGGTGGCGAACTGCCTCCTGCCGTAGCTCGCCTTCAGCTCCGCCAACTGCTCCTTGGATTTCTTTGGTTTGCTTGATGATGCGTCAAAGCTGAGCAACGCGCTCGCCGACGAGGCCGACTTTTCTGTCTTTGATTCCGATGTCGACGGCTCTGCGGCTTTAGGCTGGTTCCCGGGGACGCCAGCCACGGTCAGTGTGATGGGAGAGGCGACCGGCACGGTGCCGCCGCTCCCCGCCACCTGGGTGAGGACGAGGCCAGGCTGGCCCACGATCTGGCAGGTCTGGAAGATGGACTGCAGGCCGTTTGTGGCGGTGGCGATGTTGGCAGGGATGACGGTGATGGTCTGAGGGACAGTCTGCACCGTGCCGTTGAACTTCTTCCTCCTCGCCTCCTCCACCTGCAGGGACGACAGCAAACCGCCGTGTCAGATACCTCAACTGCACAGTCAAAGTTATGGCCAGACAAACACCTTAAAGCAGACTGCAAAAACGGATCTGAAATCTGCCACATTTGTGTCCACCAATGAGTTTTGGGTATAGAGAATGAGAGTACTTCAGGAGGTGATGTCATTTGACGTGAGGCACCAACCTCCTCCGGCGTCCAGCTGACTCCGTGTTTCAGCCTCTGAGCAGAAAACCAGACCTTGATCTGCTCCTCGCTGAACTTGGTCTGCGATGACAAGCCCACGATCTCCGACACCGAGGGATAAGGAAACCTGCCGCACAACGACACCACAGTAAATACGCCTGCTAGCGAGCTACTCCCGCACTCCTGCCACATTAGGCATTCCTACCTGTTGTAGGCGCTGACCAGCAGGACGTTGCTGTCCATGGTGGTGTTGTAGGTGGGGATGCTGCTGATGGGGATGAGCAGCTGTGTCTGGGCCTGCACGCTGTTCTGCTGGTTCTGCAAGGCCGAAAGAACCTGAGCCAGCGTTCCCGGTGGCAACACGGCGCCGCCACCGGATGCGCTTTTGATCTGCAGCACGTTGGGGCTGCTGACCACGATGCTCTGCGGGACGGTGTGGACCTGCAACGGCGCAGAGGTGGGGATGAGCTGAGGGGCGACGGGCATCATCGGGGCAGGTGACAGCGTGGGTGGCTCCTCGTTCTCGTCATCCTCGTCATCGCTCTCCACTTTGATGACGTCTTCGATGGCCATTTTGTGCAGGGCGGTGAACTTCTTGAGCTCTGGCCTGCTCTTGACCCTCATGATGGGCGTCTTGCTGAAGGCGATGCCCTTGCGGCCCATCTCCTCCGCCTCGCCATCCTCCACTTTGACAAAGCTGCCGTCGAAGGTGAGGTCGTTGACAGTCTGCTGGAAGATGGTCTCATTGTTGCGCTTCACCATCGTCCGTGTGAAGTTGTCCTCGCCGGGGTGCAGGCGAGCGTTGTGGGCCAGCAGGGTGTCGTAGCTGCAGGACGACAACAGGAGGTTAGCAGCTCGCTTGTAAGGCCAGGGAAAGCCCTCAACACCAAGCTCAGAACTCGCTAGCTTCCCAGGTTATTAGCAGCAAGCCAACAAGCTAGCCAACTAGTTAGCAGCTAGCTCCCACTTTCAGCATGTTCCTAGCGGCTGCTGGTGTGTCGTCATGTGACCTTCCTGTAACCAGACAGCCGTTTCTGTCAACATACGACACCAGTGACACCAGCATGTCTGCCAGGAGCCGGAGTCATGGGCCGGCTGGCTAGCTGCGAGTACCTGAGCCTGGTTGTATAGATCAGTGGCTGGACCAATCAGGAACAGCAGTTTCTGCAGGTTCGCACGCATTATCAGTGAAGGACGAGTGCTGAGAGGATGCCCCAAGTATGCTAATGCTAATGCGACAGTGTTGACCTGCACTCCTGAGAATTGCACACGAACTGAAGCAGACCTCTAAACCGAGTCCAGAATACTGGAGCGCGACGCAAGGTCAGTAACGTCGGCGCAACTCACCGCCGAGCCGGCTCACCGATTTTCAGCAGGGTCTCGCCACTGTCATCAGTAAATAATCAAACGGTACATAGGCTCCACCTACTGACCAATGAGTGCGGTGGGAGGACCTATGGTCAAGCAAACTTTATTTTAAGTTTATTGGCTCATTTTCATATTTAGGTTCCTGAGCTGCAGCAGAACAGCGACCGTTATTCTCCAGCTTAGCGCCTCTTTCGTCTCCCTTGGCGATTGGTCATCCGGTGCCGACCCCAACCCTTTACATGCACGCACTCACAACTAGGCTGAGAACCTGAACCTGGGGCGGTAACTTGAAGGCAGCCAAGTCAGACGAACCCGCCCGCCAGGCATCGCCACCGGCAGAAAAACGGCTGATGGGCCGCATTTATGAGCCGAGCCCATGGAGGAACCACCATTAACCACGAGGTCACCGCGTGCTCGGCTCGCCGCCTACCTCTTGGTGTGGTAGTCGCACTCCACGCAGACGTAGGACGCGTTGATGACCACGTCCGGGTGCTCCGTGTCCACGTGCATGGTGAACAGGTTGAGCTCGGACGTCTGGAAGCTGCAGTATTTGCACTCGTAGCCGCCCTCCGCCATGTTGAGGTCCATGTAGCGCTCCGACACCTGTCTGGCCTCCGCCTCCTCGCCACGCTCCTCCGCCAGGCCGCCCGTGTCGTTATCGTCCCCCGGCTCGTCGGCCATGTCCTCCATCTCGGGATCCGAGTCCATGGTTTCTCGAGGAGGAACCATGCAGGGGGTGGTGGACTTCCTCCGGCTCGCCATCCTGAGTTTCGCCACGTGTCAAAGCCCCCTCAGTTCCAGCCGCCGCGTCTGGACGCCATAAAGCAGGAAGTGCTCGGTAGAAATGTTCGTTTGTGTGCTCAGTTCCTGGAGAGGACAAACACGACAGCATGGAACCCACCAATCAGAAGCCAGGAGCCAGCAAACAACCGAGCAAACGGCGGCGCCGCCGAAACTAGTCTCCGTCCCCTCAAGTGACCAGAGTTCAAGTAACGAGGAGGCGGGGTCTAATCATACTCCAACCAATAAGGAGCTGGCCTGCTCCTGATGCCAGACGGATGAAACGCTTCAGTCGATGAACTCGTGCATTTTTGCTTCGGAGTTAAAGGGAGAACCGAGCGCCCTGATGCATCTGCTGCCTCTATGTCCCAACATGCAACGCTTCCGACTCCGCCCCCTGCGCGCGTACTCACCGCTCACTATGGACGGTCCGGGGCAGAGAGGCCGCCTCCCCTTGTGGAACTTTAGAGGGGTCATAAAACAAAACGGCGACTACGAAACGGCCTCCAGGTGTTGGCTTGTGCGCCGGCGCGCCCCCTGGGGGTGGAGGAGCGCAGGTGCGCCGCTGGTGCCGCGCCAGCACGGACGCGGCCCCGCTTAAGCCGACGAGGAGTCGCGATAGTGTGTCGGTTGTTGCGAGTTTTAACGGGGATTCACAGACACTGGGCTTCTGCCACTGACGCGCGCGCGTGCGTGAGAGAGAGAGAGGTGTGTGTGTGTGTGTGTGTGTGTGTGTGTGTGTGTGTGTGTGTGTGTGTGTAAAAGAGAGACGCTTCTGCTAATCCGCGTCCATCAACACACTGGTGTGTTTCTGTTTTTACAAAGTGACGTCAGGTAAACGCGGTGCACGTGACTCTGCGACCCTCTGACGCGGCGTCGCGGGTCCCGGTGCGTCCGTCCCGGTCCCGCTGCGTCCGCCCCGGTCCCGGTCCCGGTCCCGCTGCGTCCGTCCGTCCGTCCGTCCGTGCGGCGCTCGCTGGCTCGCGCGCGCGCCCGACTCCCGCGTCCGGCCGCTGGCTGTCAAACTGCTGCGAAAATGCACTTCCGGTCACGGAGCGGCCACCGCCGAGGCTGCGCGGCGGAGGGAACCGGAGGGGCGAGCGCTCCGCCGCGGCTAACGGCGGCTGGCTAGCTGGCGGCGGCTTCGCTAGCGCGCCGACGGCGGGTCGCGTCGCCGCAGGTGAGCGCGGGGCGGCGCCGGTACCGGGCGGCGGGTTCGGCGCGTGTTTACCGAGTGAAGCTGCCGCCGCTCATCCCGCAGCGGACCGTGAGCTGGTTAGCGGCCGTAGCTCGGTAGCATCTCCGCTTGGCTGAGTTGATCCGCAGTCTTCCGCCTTCCACCCGAACGCTCCCATCGGCTTCAGCCGCCGGACCCGCCCGGAAGCAGCTACCTGCGGCCGGAAGCTCCGGTTGGCGTCCGCGTCGCTGCGACTCTCATGGCGAGCTCGTTAAGTGAAGAGACGGGCGGCGGAAAAACGCGACGGCGCCTCACGGAGAGTGACGATGGCCATCTTTGATACCGCCGCGGCAAGCGCGCAGCCGCCGGGACGCACATCCGGCTTCAGCTTTTCGAAATAAAAGCTCTCGCCAAGAGTTCCACTACGCTAAACGCGCGAATGATTCCTGAGGCGAAAAGCGGCGGCGCCAGCTTGATAACGCGGTTTACGTAGCGCTGCGACAACTGCGCTGCTGCTCATCGCCGCAGTCCGGCGGCCAACGCGCGGCACTTCCGGTCTGTGAGGGGAAACAGAAACACGACGCGACAAACGACGCGTCCATGTCGTTTAAGTGGCGAACAAAACATCCAGGACAGAAGGAGAACGCAATGCAGCTGCATGCGCATGGTGTGTGTGTGTGTGTGTGCGTGTGTGTGTGCGTGTGTGTGTGTGTGTGCGTGCGTGTGTGTGCGTGCGTGCGTGTGTGTGTGCGTGTGTGTGTGTGTGTGCGTGTGCGC